>OLKM01001191.1:54796-76052 GCA_900291075.1 Melanogrammus aeglefinus | reverse complement strand
AACAAGTGTCCCAGGTACCTCAAAGTGGATTGCAGCGGAGAGGAGCATCGTTCTAAAGCTTGGTGGAGCTCCGAAGGCCGTCGTCCATAGGCTGTGGGGGAAACACATAGAACCAAGCCCGACATGAACTAGCATTGGAGAGGGGCGGGCACTCAGAGTAATAACGCACGGAATGTATCGACACCAGTATATGCTAGCTCGACGGGCGACCAATGGGGTGGTATTTAGTCCAAGCTTATTGTCGTCCTTGTTTTTTGTGTATCTTATAGTGTCACGTGGAAGTTGGGGGTGTTGAGGTTTTAATCCAGTATTCCCGAATCTAATTGTTATCGATGGCGTTGGATGTTTGTTCCGATCCCTGTTTATACTCAAGAGGGACCTCACAGGGTCAGACGCGGAGGGTCCGCAGTAACATAAGTCCGGCCGCTCCCCGGAGCTGTCGGTTGTCGTCGTGTTGGAAGCAGAACCCTGTGTGGGTCTCCCGGCAGGTATTACTACCAGCGGGGAATCCTGGCCAAGGTGGAGGCCAGCGCCTGGCCTACCAGTTCAAGGACACATGCCCAAGAACATCCGCGTTGATGCACCACGAGCCACCACCAAGGAGGACGACGAGGCGGAGGAAGCGCCGAGGGCGTCATGGTCAACGAGCACCAGATGGTCCGTTCCCACCACCTGGCTCGACAGGAGCAAGGCGGCGGACGTGGGGCGCCCCAGCACAGCTACGTACGTACCTTTGGAGGGGTCATCGACGCCCTGGCAACAACGCCTCGGGGCCAGGGTGCGGTCCGTGTTCTCCCGCCCCGCGCGATCTGTAGAACCGGAGAGAGGACCCTGATGACCGCCGAGAGAGAGAGAAGAGAGAGTCTCGTGTGCGCTCTGGAGCGAATGGGATTGTGTGTACTTGTGTGTTGGTTGCCGCGCTGGTATCCCGTTTGAACCCGATTGAAACGAGGCAGGCAGCAACACACGAGCGAACATGGCTGTGAGCGCGGGGGAAGTCTAGTCTCGGCAGTTCTAGTTGCCAGGTTGGGCCATGTTTCCCGTTTTTTTTCCAGCGCTAACGTGATTTAAAAAGTAGCCAAATGAGGGCGGGACTTCATTGGCCAGCAATCTGGCAACACAGACGGCCTATTTTTTTAACAGCCAGGATGATTTCGAGAGGGATGTTTTGTTTTTTTAGGAGAAAGCGTATGCACAGCCAGACGGTTTGGGGGGTGTGTCAAAGAAAATGAAAACATTACAGCGTCTTTGGTAAGTTGGAAGCCGATAAAACAATACACGTTTTGCGCACCAACAATGCTGCAATGTGGCACCGTTATGTCGTATTTGTATTTCAAGATGGATTGTGTTTGTTTTTTAAATGATCCGGAAGAGCAAAGAAATAAAATGTGGAATGTCGGTAGGTTGTTGTGTTAATGGACATATGATATCATGCTCATACAGCTAAGCATAAGATGTGAATGTACGAGGGTGTGTTAAATGGACATATGATATCTTCTCATATCGATCGCATGCCCGCCGAATCATGTCTCGTGGCAGTCTTTGATACCGGCAAATACCGTATCGTTGTCCAAATGAATGCAAATTTAATAATCGCATCGTTGATGACACCAGAGGTTTACCCCCTTGCCCTGCACGCCGTCTCCCTTCCTGCTCCGGCTCACGGGTGTTTGTGTCTCGGTGTGTTTGTGTGCTTCCCCCGGCAGGTCCCATCCGCACACCATGCCTCTGTGTCATTGACCAACTCGCTGGGCCAGGTCACGTTAAACTCCCTCGCCCATCTTCACCACCACCTTCGGCGGGCCGGCGGCGGCGGCCTCGGCCGTGGGCGGCTCGTCCGTCGGCCCGCCGGCCCAAGCTGGTGATCGCAGGCCATGCCCTCGGTGCTGCCAGGCGGCCGGGGCGCCAAGGCGGGCGAGAAGATCACCATCATCACCATGCCCGGCCAACACAGCTGGCCAGCCTTGATGCCAGGCCAACTCGGGCCGCCCGCTCACGCAGGTCGTCTTTCAGGCCGGCGCGCCCGCGACGGAGCCTCCCTCGGGGACGCACCTGACGACGCAGGTGGGCCCCAAGGCGGCGGCCGGCCCCCGCCGCGCGGCGGCCGGCGCCACCCTGCAGCTGGCCCCGGCCGGCAGGGGGCCCCAGGCTTCATCCTGTGCCCAAGCCGGCGGCGCTGGGCGCGAGGCGCTCCCGCAGCTCTCGTCGTTCAGCGCGTGGCGCGGCCAGCGCGGCCGGCCCGCCGCCCGCCGCCGCGTCGTCACGGGGCGACCGTCCACGTGTCTCCCTCTCGGCGTGGGCGGCGGCGGCGGTCCGTACAGGGGGGCCGCGCGGGCGCCGCCCCTTTCAGACTGACCCCGCCCCGGCAAGGGGCCCCCAGGAAGTGTGTCACCCACCACAGAGGACTCGAAGGACTCCTAGTCCACCCCCCCACCACCCCCCCCACCCCTCACTCCCCCCCACTGGCCACCCTCCATCCTCCCACTCTCCATGCCAAAAATCCTGGGGCCCCGGCGTCCAGAGGCCCCCCCCTAAGGGCCCGGGGAGGGTTTGGCGAGAGAAATGACTCTGGACTACTGCTAGATATCAGCACAGTGCGCTGGACGTCCCCCCACAGGCTGAGGTCAGGGTCCAGGGCCGCCTCCCATTGGCCCAGGCTGAGGACAGGACCCAGGGCCTCCTCCCATTGGCCCAGGCTGAGGACAGGGCCCAGGGCCTCCTCCCATTGGCCCAGGCTGAGGACAGGGCCCAGGGCCTCCTCCCATTGGCCCAGGCTGAGGACAGAGCTCAGGGCCTCCTCCCATTGGCCCAGGCTGAGGACAGAGCTCAGGGCCTCCTCCTATTGGCCCAGGCTGAGGACAGAGCTCAGGGCCTCCTCCCATTGGCCCAGGCTGAGGACAGAGCTCAGGGCCTCCTCCCATTGGCCCAGGCTGAGGACAGAGCTCAGGGCCTCCTCCCATTGGCCCAGGCTGAGGACAGAGCTCAGGGCCTCCTCCCATTGGCCCAGGCTGAGGACAGAGCTCAGGGCCTCCTCCTATTGGCCCAGGCTGAGGACAGAGCTCAGGGCCTCCTCCCATTGGTCCAGCTCTGCCCTCTTATTTGAAACCTAACTCCCCAGGAAGGGCTTCAAAAGTCCCAAGAAAGCCGGAAAAAAAAAAAGGGACCCTCTTTCTACGTCCGCTTCACAGCTCAGCCCATCCAACATTGATGGGCAGCCTTAGATTGTTAATTGTACAAATGCCTTTTTGTAATTAAAACAAGTATGAAAAAGCCCAAGCAGACTATTGTGTTTGTACATAAAAACGAAAAAAGAAAGTATTTATTTTTTTTGATACCCACCTGGCATGTGTCCTTGCAGCGGACACTGACTGCCTATGTTGTTCTGCTTTTCCTTCAACCCCCCCCCCCCCCCCGCCCCCGCCCTCGCGGCTTTCTGTTGTCCATTTTTTTTATCATACATAAGGGAGTGAAAAGGATGTCTGCTTAAAGAATAAATACTTAGACATTGTGCGCTTTTTGAATAATATATATCTATTTTTTCTTGTACTATCAAGTGTATTGATGTAGATTTTACTTAAATATGTTATTATAAAAAGAAGTGAATAAAAACTCATATGATTTATTGTGTACTCTTGGTTCACAATGTACTCAGCAATGTAAGCCTGTCGCAGCACGTACTTCTGGAACAACCATTTAGGAAACAGGCTTCCATAAAAACTTAGTGTTCAGGCCGTTCAATGCTATTACACTAACAAGTACACTAAAGTGTTACGCACTTTTTTTTTGGAGAGAAGGATTAAAATACAATATAATTATCACACCAAACAAGTTATGAATATAGTTTGTTTATTTTATCACAGCAACAATTCCATAATTAACTTGTACATTTACAAAGTAGCAATAAATTAAAAAAACGGTATTATACAACAGGTAGTTCCGACCGGTCCCAACCGAGCAATTTGATTGGACAAGAGACGTTCCATGAGTGCTGATATACAGTATAACAGCACTGCGACTTTTTACAGACGAAATCACTCCGCTGTACGGGCGTTCTAATAGCCGTCGCTGCGGAGCCGAATAAATGATTACTAAACAAACAAATCATAATCTCTTGTTTCTTATTACTGTTAACTAATAAAATGTGCTCGTAGCACTGTTGTATAAAAGCAATATCACACTCGGAGGTCGTGCTGTTGTACTGTATATCAGCACGGCTGTGATTATCTGCGGCACTCGGCCTGCGGCCTCGTGCCTACGACCGAATCACAGCCGGTGCTGATATACAGTACAACAGCACTCCCTCTCGTGTGATATTGCTTTAATATAACACCATTATGTAGAAAAATATTTTTTAAAATATCTTTAAAGAGCAGATGATGGTCCAAAGAAAATAAATAACTAAATAACTTTCCAGTGTCAAATAACTTCTTCAAACGAAAAAAAGGACGATTCCCCTAATTTGTGGCCCGCTGTCTTGTAAACACTAAATAATTTGCATTCCAACCTCTCAAATAAGCTGTTGAACCGTTTTCACTACTGAAAATAACGTTACGATTGAAGTGACACTCCTTCCTAAGGATAACAGTACGAGGTAAGTTAAGTGAAACCCATAACGTTACGAGGCAAGCCAAGTTAAACTCCTTCCAAAGGATAACAGCACGAGGTAAGTGAAGTGAAACCCGTAACGTTACGAGGCAAGCGATGTGGACCTCATCTCCCTCGCTGAGCAGCCCGCCCCCACCGGGTCACATCAGCCTATGAGGGAGCTCTCTGAAGCTGACGTCGCAGAGCAGCGACAGGTGGTCGGAGGGGTAGTGGTAGGAGGGCAGCCGGTCGGCCCCGATCTGCTCCTCGCTGGGGATGTCCAACAGCGCCTCCACGCTGAGCGACTTGTGGCTGTACCAGATGTAGTCCAGCGTGCCCCGGCCCTCCCCGGACGGGCGGATCGTCCAGGTGGTGTAAGGGGGCTCCGTCACCCCGTCGGCGCTCAGCAGCCTGTAGGCCGAGTCCAGCCCTAGCGGCGACGCCAGGAACCGCCGGTACACGTCCTCCGAGGGCTCGGCGTTGAAGTCCCCGCAAACCAGCAGGGGGAGCTCTGCCGCGCCGCCCTCGGCGGCCGTCCGCTGCGCCGTCCGCGGCCCGGGACGTGATCGCTCGCAAGCGGCGCAGCAGGTCGGCTCCTTGCGCGCTCCGCATCCTCTCCCAGCCGCTGCGGGCCTTCAGGTGAGTTACGGCCACGCACAGCCCCCGGCCCGTGGCGCGGCAGCGCAGCGACTGCACGAGGGCCACCTGGTTGGTGGGCAGCATCATGGCCGAGAGACGCAAGTGGTCGGTGGCCGTCGGGGAGAAGCGCTCGCGGCTGTAGAAGAGGGCGCAGCCGTCGGGCCCGTTGTTGGGCTCCACGTCCAGGCAGGGCGAGCGGGGCTTCGGCAGGAAGCTGCCGCGGTAGCCCAGGCTGCCGAGGACGGGCAGGAAGGTGTCGTGGTAGTGGTCGACCTCCTGCAGGCACACCACGTCAGGGCGGTGGGTCAGGATCTCCTCCAGGATCAGGTACTTCCTCTCCCGCCAGTCGAGGGCGTCCGGTGGGCAGCGCACGAAGCCGTCCTTCCCCTCCCCGAGAGCTGCAGGAGGGGGGGAGAGAAGCGACACTTTAGCGGGACTAAGGAGTCAAATGATCACAAAATTAACATAATCGAGTTTTAGTTTTAGTGGATACATATCATTCTGTACATTACTTTAGATTTGCACATTTTCTTTTGGACCATTTTGTGTACTTTTTTAAGGCAAAATTTCCACGTTCTCAGTTCCAAAGTGTTTTTGAGAGAGAGAGACACGCTGAATAAACACGTCATGTTTTCAAACTCCAAAAAATAATCGTTTGAATAATCGGGATTTCCACATTGACCAAATTAATCGTGAATATGATCTTTTCCATAATGGAGCAGTCCTAGTGGAGGGTGGCTCCAGACGGACGGACGGACGGACGGACGGGGGCCCCTCTCACCCTGGGCCAGGACGTTCCACTGCAGCACGCGGACCCGGGGCGCGGCGCTGTGGCGGCAGCAGTTGGCCGGGGCGCGCGTGGAGACCAGCTCCCGGCGGGGCCGGGCCGGGGCGGCGCCCGGAGGGCCTCCGCGCACCTGACGCAGCAGCTGCTCGGGGTTCGCCTGGGGGTCCGGCTCGGGGTCGCGGGTGAAGCCCCCCGTCGAGCGCCTGGGCCAGGGTGCTGAAGGGCCGGCTGCTGCTGGAGCCCATGGGACGTCCTGTGGAAGAGACAGGGAAGGGGGTCAGGGTGGGGGGGCTACACACACACACACACGCACACACACACACACGCACACGGGTGTGTCATGCGGTACAGTGAACAGAGCTCCCTGCTTGGACTCGAGCACACTAGAGCGTTTGTTCTCAAAGTGCAGCCCGCGGGCCAATGGAGGCCAGCAGAAACATTCCTGGCGGCCAGCAATGACAAACCGAATATTAATTTAAACTAAAATAAATAAATATAAAGAGAAAAATCGACTCTAGCTTTCAATTAAATCCTGTTACATTTGTTAGTTTTAATCCGACTGTACATTACTTTGAAAGGATGAACCTCAGTTTCGTGATTTAGACCTCATTTGACCTCACTCCCAGAGGTCTACGGTGCAATGTTTTTTTTTTCACCACTGGGACGGCGTTTCCCCGCCTAATTTTTTTCCTTTGGCGGCCCTCAGTCAAATTTTGGGTTCCTTAATTGGCCCTCAGCTGTCAAACTCTAGAGCGAACCTAAAGGACATGGAGACACACATGAGAGGGGAGACGCCTGCGTACTGAAGGACTTTGATGGAGCTGGACTTCATTTCCATTAATGGTCTCAGCATCACTGTGCAGATGTTACCACGAGTACAAGACTGTCTACCTTCAAACCTGAATGACCAGGATGATAACCTTCTCATCTCAGCCGTTAAAATAACCCAAAGATGATCATATGTCTAAACATTGCAAAACATATTCTCTGGAGAGAGCTCTCGAGGGGGGCCGGACAATATGAAGAACTACAGCTTTAGGGAGACGCAGAGCCAGCCAGCTTGGTCATCTCTGGACAAGAGAGAATGGGGGGGCGGGCTCAGGAAGAGCAGACAGATTGTCCATCAAACGGAGGGGGCGGGCTCAGGAAGAGCAGACAGATTGTCCATCAAACGGAGGGGGCGGGCCCAGGAAGAAACGGCATGTGTCTCTCAAACAGCGGCTGGCCACAAATTCTTCATCACACACACACACACGTTCTTTAAATTTTAGTGTGGCTGAAGCGTCATGTTGATGCCTGGTGTAGGGTGGATCCAGGGCTAGGCCTGAGAAGGGTCAAAGTCAAACAAGAGGTTTATTCAGAGATATGAGGTAGACGGACATTGTCCCCTGGAACCAGGGCCTCTTCAGGTTAACTTGGTGTGTGCGGAGGGTAGGGTCTTACAGGGACCGATTCATCAGAACCACACCTCCATATGCTGTTGTCCTCCACTAGCCTAGAAATCTAGACGCCCCCTAGCGACAGCAAAAATATTTGCTTCGTAGGTCGGTCCAGAAACGAGCCATAGGAACTTGTTGAGTCTCGAACACCGATTGTGTTCACCAATCACAGCGCTCCATCTGTTTATTGAGTCGTTGGGCCTGGTGTAATGCGAGTGACGTCCAGAGCTAGCGCCGTGAAGAAGGTGATCAAAGTGCAACTTGCAAGAGTCGTTTATTCGAGTGCATGATTTGAGAGATTAGACGGACATTTTCTAAAGTTCAGCACTGGAACGCGCAGAGGCTCATTCTTCAGGTTAACTTGATGCGTGTCTGCTCGTAGGCTCTATGGGTCTTACAGGGTACCGATTGCTAGATGCAGTTCCAAAGACAGCCTTCATATGCCTGTTATCCTCTCACCTGGATTGAGCCGAGGTATACTCGGTCGCGTTACACAACCATATCCCATATGAATGATATAGTCTGCATGTAACCAGTCTAGTCCTCACTAGAAACCAGTCATGAACTGGCGCTCACAATGTGTGGTCCAATGAGGTCATGATGTAAGCTCTAACATCGTTTGGTCCAATGAGGTCATGATGTTAGCTCTAATATCGTTTGGTCCAATGAGGTAATGGAACAATACATGCATTGTGGTATCAACACTCGATGTACCACCAAGTCATAAAGACCGAATAACACCGAATAATATAGCTGCCGCCATCTCAGTAGGACCCCTGACCCTCTGATTGGTTACTTATCAACCAACATGCAATGAGCACGTGGACCAAAGCCCACGACTGTCACACTGCGACAGTCACTGTGCCAAACTCTCCAGTCTCCCAAAACACGGTTCCATGTCCCATGAAAAATTATATTCCATAAAAATTTTGAGAAGCTGTCAAACCTGTCCCTTTCTCTGGCCTCCTGTCGTAATGTAAAGTAGGGCAAATCTGAATGAAACAAATAAAAAAGCAAGTCCAGCACCATGTGATCTAAATAGGTCACTACTAATTACCTGGACTGTGCCACATTTGCCCGCTCACCTTTGATTCAGCACAATGCCCGATATCCTCTTCAGCCTAATAGTCAGCCTCTACTCACTTCTCTGTTTGGTTCTCTGCCTTAACATCCGTGTCTCGCCCTCTCTCTGCTCGCTCGGTTCCACTTTGCCATCAAGGCAGAAATGTGCTGAGATGCGGTGTTCACCACCAATCTGCTCTACTGGCCGTCTGCGTGTGGTGATATCGAGACATACAGCCTTTAACTGATGACCTATTCAGTGGGGGGAAGGGGCACACAATTGCTTACCCAACGTCTTCTA
Source organism: Melanogrammus aeglefinus (assembly GCA_900291075.1). Taxonomy (NCBI): domain Eukaryota; kingdom Metazoa; phylum Chordata; class Actinopteri; order Gadiformes; family Gadidae; genus Melanogrammus; species Melanogrammus aeglefinus. The sequence goes on along the minus strand of OLKM01001191.1, from coordinate 67,240 downwards.
ATTTAGTTAGACGAATGTAATAAGAATCCAGCCTTGATTCGGAAAGTATTCAGAGTTTTTGGGATTGTACCAGCCGTGTTTTTCTCTCTAACTATTTCTACTTTTGTGTACCAACTGCTGTTGAAGGATACATTTCCTGATGTTTATGAAACCTAGAAATCCCCCCCCGAATCTATTCTCTTGAGTAGAGGCAATAAAAATGCGATATGCGTGGAAGGGAGACGGAGAAGGGAGGAAGGAGAGGAGAGAAGGATTAGAGGGGAGAAGGAGAAAGAGAGAAGGAGGAGTAGTATTTAGTGACCAGAACTGTATGGAGTGTATCTATTGTGTGTGTGTGTGTGTGTGTGTGTGTGTGTGTGTGTGTGTGTGTGTGTGTGTGTGTGTGTGTGTGTGTGTGTGTGTGTGTGTGTTGTGTGTGTGTATGTGTGTGTGTATTTAAGTTAATCTTTGGTGTGTGTCTATTTAGTTTGTTCTATATTTAAGTTAATCTTTGGTGTGTGTCTATTTGGTGTGTTTATCTTTATGGTGTGTATCTATCGTGTGTGTGTGCATATGGTTTGTATCTATATGTTGTGTGAATCTATATGTGGGTATCTGTGGTGTGTGCGTGCATATGGTGTGAATTTACATGGTGTATTGGTGTGTGTCTGTATGGTGTGTGTCTGTATGGTGCGTGTGTGTGCGTGTGTGTTGTTGTGATGGTGTGTGAGCATGTGGTTTGTATGTGTGTGTGTTGTCTGTATGTGGTGTGTGTGTGTGTGTGTGTGTGTGTGTGTGTGTTGTGTGTGTGTGTGTGTGTGTGTGTGTGTGTGTGTGTGTGTGTGTGTGTGTGTGTGTGGTGGTAGGCGATGACTCCAGTTTAACCAGTGAAGGAGTCTCTCGTCTCTTTGACGAAAGCTTCCTTCTCACTCCTCAAAGGGCCGTTCAGGATGCAATGGAGACGGTATCTCCATGAGCAGAGCGCTCAGAGAGCAGATGTTCTCGTGTGGTAACATCGCCCTCTGCTGTCCACATCCGCTCACTACACACACAGGGACGCAAGATCACGCGTGACTTCCTTTTCACCAACTTGACATCAAAACAGTAGTAACACACACACACACACACACACACACACACACACACACACACACACACACACACACACACACACACACACACACACACACACACACACACACACACACACACACACTCACTCGCGCACACAGTAAGGTGAATTGAATGAATACTTTACACTCATCCCATTAATTAAAATGAGGGAGGTCATTTAAAATCAAACACAGAGCTGAAATAGCCTCTCACTGTTACCAAAGCTACCAGAGGGCGCCAAACCTGGGTTGAGTTTTACTAAATAGCTCCCCTACCGCAGCTCGCCTGCCAGGTGGTTTTCTTAATTAGTTAATTGGTTGCATCTGGTGCGTTTCACTTAAAACGGACCGAACAGAACAGTTCATTGGAGTCCTCCACTGTTTGGCAGCATGGCGTCTCCTGAACGTGGTATGTTGTGTTCCCAGAAACCAGAACGTGTGTGTACTGTTTTGTTGAGGTCTGTTGTGACTTATTTGACATCTCTTCCTGTTTCACAGGTTAAAGACTTTTGTAGAATTGTGTGGCAAAGCATAACTGACATGACTTGTATGTTGAATATAAATCACTGATAATGTGTGAAGGAAATCGGGGATTGTGGTGGTTTAACTCATTTGAAATTTCAATAATGATTCTACCTAAAAGTAACATTTTAGAGACTATACATTCAAACTTTAAAAGTAAAAGGTAAATCACTTTTGACAGCCAAATAATTAGTATAACTTATATTAAAAAGCTGGATTACTTAATTATCTTAAACATTATTTAAAAGTTGGATGATCCCAAAAGCTCTGAATTTTGTGTTGTCATTCATTTATCTGATTTAATGGAGATGGTAAATGTTATTCCTTCCTTCAAAGGTCTATCATGGATATTTAACTGCAGTTCTGTGAGTATCCCAACTTAACCATGAAGATGAACTGCAAACTGTAAGTCATTAGTTTCTTATTACTCTTGGGCACATTGATGTATTTTAGCTTCCTGGTGAGTTAAACCGTTTCCTGAAGGTTGATCTGAGTAGTAAGGATGTTTTATTGGTTCATGGGTTACTTAGGTGTTCGGTTTATGTTGGTTTTAATGATTGTTAAAATGGTTACAGGCTCTAAGTTATTGTTGTAAGCTGGAGTAATGGGTTGGGTTCTAAATATCTTCAGTCTTCTTTCCAGCTACTCCTGAGCTCTGCATCTTCATCACATGAGTGTTGCTTTACTGATGAGGGTGTGGTCTGAGTGAGCAGAGGTGCATACTGGGATACAGAGCTGTCTGAAGTCTACAGGTCTGTAGACACGCCCCCTCAGGGGAAACCAAGTGTTTGAGAAACCGTTGGTGACGTCAGTTACATGGACTGGAATGTTCTTTTAAGATGGGAGACAGGGATTCAGAAGGAGAAACACCAGGGGGAGATGAGGGGGCTCCTCATCTCAACCACTAAAACACAACTTCAGTCTGACACAGAGAACCATGGAACACATTCAATAGTCTCCTTCAGGCATCGTGACTCCTCAGGAACAGTTTCATTTCCAAGAAGGTCTTATTTGGGGCCATCCCCAGATGGATCCTGCTCCTCAAGAGCCACCCCCCTCCACTGGGTGGTCTTCTGAACAGATGCATCCTTTCTGTCCTCAGGCTGATTAAAGCTGCACCGTTTGCAACTGTGAAGGCCCCTCATTCAGGAAACCACTGAACTACAAACGCATGACTTCAGAGACGTTGCCCCTCATTCAGAAAACCACTGGACTACAAAGACATGACTTCAGAGACGTTGAATAAACCTGGGACACATTTTGGAGACACCAAGCATAATCCATCACCAATGTGGGACGCCACTGAAAGAATGTTATACATAATTTATGTCTCTGGAGACATTGGTTGTTCTGGGTGCCCTGGCAGAAGAGCTGGGTGTGGATGATGGAATGTTATTTGGCATGAGGTTTTTACCCTGCATGATCGTTTGGCCTTTTATGGCTCAGTTGTGGTGTGTGTGTGTGTGTGAACCCTAGCATCGCTAGTGTTCTACTGTGTGGTGTGTGTGTCTCCTACACACACCTGGCTTTGGGGTTCTACATGTTTGGTTCCACCTGGCATGGGGTTCTACGTGAGTGTCCTGGGTTCTGTGTGTGTGTGTGTCCGGCTTGCTTTGACAGTGATGATGTTCATACGGGGGTCTGTGTGATTGGCTTGGGATATTGGAATGGTCAAATAAATGATACCTGATGGACGGCCACATGTTTACTTAAGGGCCTCCAGTAGACATGAAGAGCCCTGAGCGACGCTCCGGAGTGATATCCAACACACTGGGCAGGAGGGAGAGTATCCAAATCAAGTGTAAAAGGATGCAAGCGGCGTGTTCAGATCAGTGACTTCAAACTAGGACTACACCAATCAGGATCAATGGAGGATGGACACCTAAAGGCATTCCACAAGGAGAGTCTGAAGTTGGAAAGGGACCTAAATGGGTATTCAAGATGACCTTCAGACCTGTAATGAGACGGCTCTCCCTACCTGGCTGGGATTGATGGGAGAGCCCGTGTGGATCTTGTCTTGCTCTCAGTTGCACGTTCTTTCTCAGGCTGTACTGCATTTGTTTCGCGACAGGACTAGCTGGAACGATTGGATTCCCTTAAATCAGAACCAATCTGGGAACTCCAACTAGTGCGCTCTTCGAGCTGAAGTTGTGCTCTTCAGCTGAGGAGGTAAGGAAACCTTCACTGGGGCTTCAAGGTGTAAAGAGGAGCATGTTTCAATGTGTTTCATGGTACTCTGAAGACCGTTGTTGTGTTCCACTGGCTGAGAGAAGGAACCCTCACATCTTCCTCTTGGCCTTTCTCCTCTGAGTATCCTGGCGCCATCTAGAAGGATATTCCAGCTCATGTAACCGATGTCACGACAGATTCTCAAACACTTGGTTTCTCCTGAGGGGCGTGTCTATAGAACTGAAGACTTCAGACAGCACTCTGTATCCCAGCATGCATCTCTGCTCACTCAGACCACACCCCCATGAGTAGGATGCAACACTCTAGTGATGGAGCTGTATAGTTTTATAAGTAACGAGGGAACAGACAAAGGTGATTAGAGCACAATGGCATGTCAAGTCTGTAAATCTTTAAACCATGAAGTTGGTTGGATAGTTCAGGAATTGGGCTTCTTTTTACTATGGGCTGTCCACATCTCACTGGACCTGTACATGTGTTGGCTGGCTGGCATAGATTTGCTGTTGGTGATGATGGGCGGTCAGGGGCGACGTTGCGAGGTTTGAGGCTATGGTCGGCTCTCTGTGAGCTCAACGTTTAGATTTGCTCTGTATGGTTTTTACCCTGAATAATCTAGATAATTGTAAAATGTAGACACGGTTTTGTAGTGAATGATTTTAGGTTTAAAGTTGTTGTGTGACGTACATGGTAGTTTGGTTCTTCGTACGGTTTTGAGTGATATAACTTGTACACACTGGGTGCATAATAATGTAAAGGTACACTGCATAGTATTAATGACCAACAGCAACAAACAGATCACATCAAGGTAAGTCTGTTGGCTGTGTTTTTTTTTGAAGACCATCGCTGGACTTCAGGATCTTCCTCCGTTCAGCTCAAGGTGAGGCGCTGGTTCTGTTTTTTCTTTGGTTGGTTCCGGCCGGAATGTTCGGATTCCGGTCGGACGGTTTGTGCTTCCCGCCGTGGAAGGTTCTGAGTACGGTCACTTGCTTTAGGGTTAGCATAGTCTTGACAACCATAAGAAACCACCTGGCAGTTAGTTGGACGTGAGTCCCCTGAGGGAATCTGGCGGAACGTTCTAGATTGTATTTGCGTAACCTCGAACCGTTGCCAACGGAAACTATTTTTCAGGAGTTTCCATTGGGAATTGTTGCCCCTTATCTTAAACAACTTAAGTGTGATATTAAATACATACTGCCACGTACGTCGTACAATATGTTGATAATTTCCGATGGTTGCGCCGTACTTTTAACCACGTTGACGTGACGGGACTCCCGCTGCGTACAAAACAGCGTTCTACTTGCGGGCCCATTTTTGACAGTGAAGGCTGAAAATCATTTCAAGGTGGAAGACAATTTGACATTTCTTCAACGGAACCCAGCACCTGAATATGGCTGAGTATATTTGATTTAATATCGATACTGCTTAGTCTTTGTTACTTCAGCTTTTGTACGTTCTAAATATCGGCTGTCATTAATTGCCACAGAAGTTAAACCCTACCTAATGGAATGACGTTAAACAACGACTTTGGTAAATAGTTACCAACTGGATAATATCAAAGCTAAAATAATGGCCATCTTTCCCACATGTTAAGTAGAAGATACTCTAGAACTGTAGAAGGTTAAAAAGGTAGCATGTAGTTTGTCCCAAGGTGTCTGCCTCCTCACCCAGAGCCAGACCTCCACCTCCTCACCCAGAGCCAGACCTCACCCAGAGCCAGACCTCCACCTCCTCACCCAGAGCCAGACCTCCACCTCCTCACCCAGAGCCAGACCTCCGCCTCCTCACCCAGAGCCAGACCTCCACCTCCTGTCAGAAGCCCTCCAGAACAGGTCAGTGCTGTGGTGTGTGAGTAGTCTTCTCAGGTCAGTTTCAATGCATGGCCTGATCCACTTCTTTAAACTTGCGGACTGCTCTGTCTTCATTCCCAAAAAACGGGATGCTCATGCCTGTTCTCAAGTCTTTTCTAGCCTTGAGTTATAAAATAATAGTTCAATTAATTGTGTAACTCTGTTTCGGATGAGTCAATAAGTTTATTTTTTGGCAAATGCTGATATAAACTTGCTGCTGTAGCTGAAAGGTGAGGCTGGGGACGGGAGGCTTGCGGTGCCAGGATGGACCGGAGACTGAGGCTGGAGACCAGGGGCCTGCAGCACCGGACCAGAGGGTAACCATCACCAAGCTCTTCTGAAACACTAAAATTCACGGTAGTTTAGGTCTGGTTTTGATCATCTTATGACTTTAAATTTGTGCCAAGCTGTGATTTGAGTTAATTCATACGGGGGTTATGTAAGAGTCATATGAGCCATTATTGTTACTAGTGCTGCTACGACCGTAGTGGATGAATTGCTGAACGCGACAATCTGCAGATGTTGTCTAATTTAAGTGTTTAAATTTGTCTTCCATTTTACAAGTGAACCTCAGATGCAGGAGGTGGGGTGTGTTGCGTCCCCAGGTGATTAACTTCTGAGACCAACTGTTTGTAACCAGACCAGGAATCCATGGCTGAAGGAGCTGATGGAGGAGCCGTGCTGAGGAGCTGATGGAGTCGTGCTGAAGGCCCTGCCTGGTGGAGGCCCTGCCTGGTGGAGGCCCTGCCTGGTGGAGGCCCTGCCTGGTGGAGGCCCTGCCTGGTGAAGGACCTGCCTGGTGAAGGACCTGCCTGGTGAAGGACCTGCCTGGTGAAGGACCTGCCTGGTGAAGGACCTGCCTGGTGAAGGACCTGCCTGGTGAAGGACCTGCCTGGTGAAGGACCTGCTGGTGAGGACCTGCCTGGTGAAGGACTGCCTTGGTGAAGGACCTGCCTGGTGAAGGACGTCTGTCGTAAGGTAGATGGAGCTTGACTCTGAAGTGATCATCACACTCACTGCCACTTCTAGTAGAATACTGCTACCACAAACTACCGACTACATCTGTTTTACCACATGTTGAGAGGCAAGGACCGCTGTTGGTTCGCAGACCAGGACTCTGTCTGAGGAGAGCTGATGGAGGAGCCAAGACTGGAGGATGACATCACTCTACCAACCAGGATCCTCGTAAGTTTGCATAAAATAAACAGTGGACTTGTTGTGACGCAGGATTAGTTTGTCCAGTACAAGTTACGGCATACTACAGCTGCTACTGTGTTGCGCGCCATAAGAGACCAACTATTCCTGTTTGTGACCTTACATTAGAGCCCAACTACTACTGTGTTTGTTACCTTACATTAGAGACAAACTACTCCTGTGTTTGTTACCTTACATTAGATAGAAACTACTACTGTGTTTGTGACCTTACATTAGAGCCCAACTACTACTGTGTTTGTTACCTTACATTAGAGACAAACTACTCCTGTGTTTGTTACCTTACATTAGAGAGAAACTACTACTGTGTTTGTGACCTTACATTGGACCCCAACTACTACTGTGTTTGTTACCTTACATTAGAGAGAAACTGCTCCTGCGTTTGTGACCTACATTACAGCCAACTACTAACTGTGTTATGTCACTTACATTAGAGACTAAATTACGTTTGTAACCAGACAGGAATCGGAGACTGATGGAGAGCCGTACATCTGGAAGCAAATCCGAGGAACAACCAGTACTCTACAATCAAGGATTCCTCGTTAAGTTTGCATTATCTGGACATATGGACTAGGTTCGGGGGCTGGGGGTTCAACTCTCAACCCAATGGTACGCGAGGGTTTCAGTCCTCAGAATACAGTGATGCTTCCTTGAGCAAGGCGCCCTAAAGCCTGCCCTGCTTCCTTAATGACTTATCTTTGGTTAGATAATGTGCATCTTTTGAAGTATTGAACCTACATCAATGTCCTTAGTTTTGGTCGCGGGCAGAACACACTAGCTGAAACGCTGAAATCCTGAACACCTGCTGGTGCCCGTCTCCTCAGTTCATCCTGCGCCTCGTCCTCCAGGAGCCCTGCTGAGCTCAGCGGGTCTGCGGCCTGATGGATCAATGACCTCCCAGTGGAAGTGATTCTTCTTGACCTCGCATGTAACCGTCGTGCTTCCACAAACGCCTTTTCCCCCTCACGTCTGTCCACTAACGCTCCCTACTCTCACTACCTCTCTACTGCTTTCTTCTTCTTCTTCCTTCTGCTGGTGGTTCAAACCTTACACTGAAGGCGCGTCTTCCTGACCCTCATGGGGCTCAGCATTAGGGTTTGAGAGTCAGGGTTTAGAAGTCAGGGAAGAGCTGGTCCAGGAGCGACTCGCACATATCACACAAACTCTTCCCACTTGCTTCGAATGGTGGTGACATTTTTGGCTAAAATAAACCGAGTGGACTTGTTGTGATGCAGGATTAGTTTTTGTCCAGTACAAGTTACGCATACTACTGGTGGTTGGTTACCAGACAAACTACAGCTGCTACTTGTTACGGTGCCATAAGAGCCGCAACTACTACTGTGTTTTGGTGACTTACATTTAGAGCCCAACCTCTACTGGTGTTTGTTACCCGTTACATAGAGCAAAGTAGCGTTTGTAACAAGACCAGGAATCTGGGGACTGAAATGAGAGCCTGTACATCTGGAAGGCAAAAATCTGAGGACAGGATACGCAGGACTCTACACAATCAAGGATTGCCTCGTAAGTTTGCATTATCTGGACATGTGAACTAGATATGGGGGCTGGGGGTTCAACTCTACAAACCAATGGTGCCGTTTCAAGTCCTGCAGAATAACCAGTGATGCGTCCTTGAGCAATGGCGCCCTATAAGCCTGCTGCTCTTAATGACTTTATCTTTGGGTCAGATAATGTTGCATCTTTGAATTTGAAAAACCTAATCAATGTTCCTTGGTTTGGGTCCGGGCAAGACACACCTGAGCTTGAACCTGATCCTGACATCCTGCTGGTCCCGTCTCCTCAGTTCATCTGAGCCTCTCCTCAAGAAGACCTGCTGAGCTCAGCGGGCTGAGGCTTGGTGGATCAATGACCCTCCCAAGTGGGAGTGATCTTCCTTTGACGCGCACATGTTAAACGTCGTGCTTCCACAACGCCTTTCCTCACGTCTGTCACTAACATCACTACTTTTTCTACTGCTTTTCCTTTTCTCTTTCTTCTGCTGTGGTTCGAACTTTTTACACTGAAGACCGCGTCTTTCCTGCCTGCCGTTGGGCTCAGCGTTAGGGTTGAGCGTCAGGTTTAGAGTCAGGGACAGCAGCTGGTTCAGGGCGACGCTTTTACACCAACGCTCTTCACTTGCTTTCGGAATTGTGGTGACATTTTGAAAGGGATTCATTTGGGGAAAATGTTTTTCCTCTGCTTTCCTTTACTAATTGTATTAAACTTCCTGTCAAGTGTTTTTGTTTACATAATAAAATCCACATATGACCTCTACATGTTTTGGTGCGGTTGGTCCTTTTAACTTGGTTAATGTAGCTACACTCCTGCCAATACACATTTAATTACGCGGTACCAATGATTGTTATTCAAGCCATGTTCACCATATAATCCAATGTACATAACTGCCCGCAGGCCATATTCTGCTTACTACAACCCACGTTTAAATCCATCAACCGTCTCTTATAATGTGTCTATAAGCTACGTGGTTCAAACCGGAAAAATGTAGTTTGGTGTGAGACTGTCGCAGCAGAGGGAGCTGTCATACACATGACATACCTACGGCCAGACCTGACCCAGACATCCTTAATCACAGACCCCTGTTTTAAATTAGCTCCGAATAATATTTTCGAGTTTAAAAATAAATAAAGAGTAAACAAATATCTTATTTACAAAAGTAAAGCTAGTCTAGGAATAGTCCTTCTGAGGCACAGAGAATAAAAACCATTTTTAGAAAACATAACCTGTTTTCACCCCTCAACCGCTGCAATTAATTTATCCTATCCCCAGTCAGAATTGTGTGTGTGTGTAAAGTCAGCAGGGGTTTTTTTGGGGGGAAAAAAAGAATTAAACCAATCCTTTTTTTGATGCATGCGGCGAACATTCTCGCTGGGAACGCTTTCATTGTCTCGGATGTAGGATAAATTACTCAGAATTTTTTTTTTTTTGGCCTGCTGCAACCATTCTGTCGCCGGATAATTTTTTGTAATTTTAAAATTTAATTATCTTCCGTGTGTATTGGCCAATTCTGATTTGTCTTGACTCGATTGACGATTCAGCCTACGCATTGCATGTGCGCAACCCTCACAGCCAGACCACACAGAACTTGTTCTAATAAATTCAAGAGCAGGCTTTTCCTTTAATGACATGGAAAAGAATTAGAAATAAATAAAACTGAACACTACTTTTTTTTGCATGCTTCCATATTGTGTTAATACATGCAAGCTGCCTTATTATTGCATGCTTAATAGAAAAGTCATAATTTGTGACAAGCTTTTCTCTCTATGAATATTAGATAGTTAATTAATTTCTGTTGATGTCTTTATATGAATCATGACAAAAGAGGAAGTGAATTAGCAAACTCTCGAGTAGCAAACCAGCCGTATAATATATATTGAAAATGCAACGCATTGAAATGTAACACGAAAACAAATTGGTTGGCATTTCGACGAATTCATGATAATCGCTTTCAGACTCGATCGTTTGACCTCAAATAATCGGAAAAAATCGAATCGTGAGGTGCCAGAGATTTCCACGCCCTAGTAAAGTCTGTCTCACTTGTATTCATTTTACACTCTGAAATAACCTTTGAATGGAACTCTTAGACATTTGGGGACAAGCAGCAAAGCAGTCAGATAGCCTATTTTCAGCTATAATAAAATGCATATTTTTTCTTTTTTAGGTGAAGGCATTATCCTGTGAGCAGTAATTCTGTGTACAAGATACTCAATACCTGAGCCAGGTATCCTGTGTACTGATACTTACTGACCAGTATCCTGGGTACTTATAACTATACTTAGGCAGTGTCCTGTGTACTTATCTGTGTACTTGTCCTGTGGTGTCACAAGGCTGTTTTATCAGGCTAAGGCGGCCGGATACTATTTCATTAAACACATATTAAGTACATATAAAACTGAAAAAACAATAGAAAAAATATATATATTCTCTCTCTCTCTCTCTCTCTCTCTCTCTCTCTCTCTCTCTCTCTCTCTCTCTCTCTCTCTCTCTCTCTCTCTCTCTCTCTCTCTCTCTCTCTCTCTATCCTTCATCTCTCTCTCTCTCTCTCTCCTCTCTCTCTCATATATATATTCAATTTCACTCTAGCTATTTAAAGCTCATAATAAACCACGTATTCTGTTTTATTTTGCATGCACAATAAGGGACAAAAAAAAAAAAATTCTGTATGCCAAGAGATACTTTCTTTTCCTCTGGGCTACAGCCCGATTGTTTATGAACCTAGAATCGCCCTGCTCGGTGGCCGTTTTAAATAGAAGGCAAATTGTTGTTAGCTAGTCATCTTATTAGGATCCTGAGAACTGGAGCGGCCCTGGAGAATATGAGTCCCATGACCAACCCGTCCACTCAGCTGAGGTGGCTCGTGAGGATGGTGTGGGTGGATGATTGAGTGGGTGTGGATTTTAAGCTAAAGAAGCAGAATGGCCAAACTTTTTATTTTATAGGCTGCCGAAATAGAAAAATAAGTAAATTTTGTTTAAATTAACAATGTAATTTGTTGGGACAGTTTTTTCAACCGGTCATTCATTTTTCTTGGAGTTCTGTTTTGAAATATAAAGAACAAACATTCAAAATAAGCTGAATTCCAACCTTAGTATAAATAGAAAGCACCCAGTGTGGTATGCATTGCATCTTCTTAATTAAATCCTACAATTTATATCAGCCTCAAAACAAATCACACACATTATTCCATCAGATCAGGGGGAAGAGACAGAAGGAGAGAGGGAAAATTGTGGCATAATGCACATGCATGAGAGTGCAGGAGTGAGAGAGTGAAACGTGGGCCACTTCTTAAGGCCCGTTACATAACATGTGCCAGTAAAGAAGTTCCATTATAATGTTCTCCCTTCTCCCCCTGTAGGGCTGTAGGGAAATACAAATGGAACAATTACACGATAGTGCCATGTTTCTGTGTGCAGGAGAAGGTCAAATCTACAGCAACCTAGGATGGATGAATTTAGCTTTGACCTAATAACCTTCTGCTGATTCCCTGAGCAGGTTATTAATATCTCCGTCCTCCTGAACTCATGGTTTACCAAGCCACAGTGGTCCCTTAGAAAATAAACCATCTCCAAGCTTAACCAGCAACAAACCTGTGCAGTGTGAGGAGCAGGCTAACTCAAGAAACCGCCTGTTTAAACCATCTGCCAGAGGGCAACATCCGCCGCAGAGAGCAACATCCGCCCAGAGAGGATCAATGCGTGATCACAGAACACAACATCTGCTGACGGCTCGAGCAACACGTGCGGCTTCGGAAGACGATGCTCCATGCCGAACATCCTATGGCAAGCCTATTGAAATTACATTCTCACCCCCAATTGGTTATTAAAACAGGATAATGTCCTACAAATATAACGAATTATTTCTAGATTTGTCCATTTTTCTCTCCACGTCAATGTGTAGGTCTTTCCACTTGATGTAGGACGCATAGTAGGTCACCGTCTCAGTGTCTCTGATTCTCGAGGAGCCTACCTGTCGCTGAGTTGGCGGTAGTTTGTGACGCTCGGGAGCCGCCTTCACTCTGGCTCGTGGCTGCCGCTTCCGCTTCCCGCCTGCTCCGGTGGTGTGCCGGTCTC
>OLKM01001191.1:35041-49734 GCA_900291075.1 Melanogrammus aeglefinus | reverse complement strand
TATTTGAAAATCACGCATTGAAATGTACACGGAAAAAAATTGTTGCATCGAGATGCATGATAATCGCTTCAGAATCGAATCGTTGACCTCATAATCGGAATCGAATCGTGAGGTGCCAAGAGATTCCCACCCCTAGTAAAGTCTGTCTCACTTGTATTCATTTTACTCTGAAATAACTTGAATGGAACTTTAGACATTTGGGGACAAGCAGCAAAGCAGTCAGATAGCTATTTTTTTTAGGTGAAGCATTATCCTGTGAGCCAGTATTCTGTGTACAGATACTCATACTGAGCCAGTATCCTGTGTACTGATACTTACTGAGCCAGTATCCTGGGTACTTATACTCATACTTAGGCAGTGTCCTGTGTACTTATCTGTGTACTTGTCCTGTGGTGTCACAAGGCTGTTTTATTCAGGGCTAAGGCGCCGGATACTATTTAATTAGCCCCGAATATACCTCTCTCTCTCTCTCTCTCTCTCTCTCTCTCTCTCTCTCTCTCTCTCTCTCTCTCTCTCTCTCTCTCTCTCTCTCTCTCTCTCTCTCTCTCTCTCTCTCTCTCTCTCTCTCTCATATTCATATATATATATATTCATTTCACTCTAGCTATTTAAAGCTATAATAAACCACGTATTTTGTTTATTTGCATGCACAATAAAGCGGACAAAAAAAAAGAGACCAAAAGAGATACTTTTCTTTTCCCTCTGGGCTAAGCCCCGGATGTTTATGAAACCTAGAATCGCCCCTGCTCGGTGCGTTTAAATAGAAGGCAAATTGTGTTAGCTAGTCATTTATTAGGAATCCTGAACTGGGGCGCCCTGGGAGAATATGAGTCCCATGACCACCCGTCCACTCAGCTGAGGTGGCTCGTGGGATGGTGTGGGTGGATGGATTGAGTGGGTGTGGATTTAAGCTAAAGAAGCAGATGCAAACTTTTTATTTTAAGGCTGCCGGAAATAGAAAAATAAGTAAATTTGTTAAATTAAAATGTAATTTTGTTTTGGGACAGTTTTTTCACCGTCATTCATTTTTCTTTGGAGTTCTGTTTTGAAATATAATGAACAAACATTCAAAATAAGCTGAATTCAACCTTAGTATAAATAGAACACCAGTGTGGTATTGCATTTGCATCTTCTTTTAAATCCTACAATTTATATCAGCCTCAAAACAAATTCACACACATTCATTCCATCAGAAGGGGGAAGAGACAGAAGGAGAGAGGGAAAATTGTGGCATAATGCACATGCATGAGAGTGCAGGAGTGAGAGAGTGAAACGTGGGCCACTTCTTAAGGCCCGTTACATAACATGTGCCAGTAAAGAAGTTTCATTATAATGTTCTCCCTTCTCCCCCTGTAGGGCTGTAGGGAAATACAAATGGAACAATTACACGATAGTGCCATGTTTCTGTGTGCAGGAGAAGGTAAAATCTACAGCAACTTAGGATGGATGAATTTAGCTTTGACCTAATAACCTTCTGCTGATTCCCTGAGCAGGTTATTAATATACCGTCCTCCTGAACTCATTGTTTTACCAGCAACAGTGTCCCTTAGAAAATAAACCATCTCAAGCTACAACAGCAACCAAACCTGTGCCAGTGTGAGAGCAGGCTACTACAAGAAACCGGCCTGTTAAACATCTGGCCAGAGGGCAACATCCGCCCAGAGAGCAACATCCGCCCAGAGAGCATCATGCGTGATCACAGAACACAACATCCTGCCTGACGGCTCGAGGCCAACACGTGCGGCTTGGAAGACGATGCTCTCATCCGAACATCCTATGCAGCCTATTGAAATTACATTCTCACCCCAATTGGATTTATTAAAAACAGATAATGTCTACAATATACGAATTATTTCTTAGATTTGTCATTTTCTCTCCACGTCAATGTGTAGGTCTTTCCACTTGGGGGATGTGTAGGACGCATAGTAGGTCCACCGTCTCAGTGCCATCTGATTCTAGAGGAGCCTACCTGGTCCTGAGTTGGCCGTAGTTTGTGACGCTCGAGCCGCCTTCCACTCTGGCTCGTGGCTGCCGGCTTCCGCTTCCCCGCCTGCTCCGGTGGTGTGCCCGGGTCTCAGGCGCGGGGCTGGACGGGGACGCGGAGCAGAACCCCCTCCTGACAGAAAGTTGTCCACGGGATGAGACGCACAGCGCGGCCAGGTTTCGGCTGAGGAGCAGCGCGGTGGTCATTCCTGCTCGGGGGTCCAGAAAAGACAGTACGGGTTTGACGACCACCGACTCTTCAAAGCTTGGTCGCTTCGGTTGACTGGATCATTTACTTGAAGGAAAACCGTTTGAGTATTCTGTTAATATAGTTTCATCGGACAGTCTCTTTACTATCGTACTCACTGAGTGACTCAAGTGTTACGTCACGTTTCCAGGGGCGCACGGTAGATGGATCAGTCCTAAACATGAACCAGAAGCGGCCACAACAGTCCAGTTTGATGTTGTTTCCACACAGAAATATTGTTATGCTTTCTTCTTAATAAATACCGTACTAAATGATTTGAATGCACGGTGATAACTATATAAACGTACAATTCCACACTCTTGTGAAAGTGGTTCCGTCTGTGGAGGAGGAATTCTGTTAACGCATCTGAAAGAGGCGGGATTCATTTATAGACGTCATTCCACGACGGACCAATCGGAGCTCGACAGTCTGGGACGTGACGCAGGGACTCGTCACGGCTTGGAACCTGTGTTCACGCAGTCAGAATGGTGTGATCCAGATGCTTCGGACACCAGGGGCCTCTATGAATAGTCAATCTCCTAACCTTTATTCCTCCTTTACTTAACCTTTGTGGAAAACGTCATCGGGACAAGGAGATATCAAAAGGTGCTTCCTTTTGAACATAGGAAAAGACAGCACTGCTTAAAATTAATTTGAATCAACTTCTCTTAACATACGTCATAGCGCGACGCGCGTATTGCTGATCTCAGCGTTTCTAGGGGCGAACTACAGTTTTCAGAAGTTGGACTACAACAAGCGGCATAATCATTTAGGTCCGACTTGGCCAACGGGAATATTTTTGAATCCCAATTCACATGTGAAAAAAAGAGGCTCAACTGATGTAGAAATTATATGCCCCCAGTAGGCTAGTCTTTCTTAAATGTGAAGTCGGCATTTAATTTTCTTACGGTGTAGGCCTATATTGTGTCGTTAATAACCCGCAATAAATTATTTCATTTCGATTCAAATTATATATTCTGAGAATTCGGAGTTCCGGGGAGTTTCGGAGGTTTGGACCTTAAGCTTGGAGGAAAGTGCTCTGAACACTCTGTTGGGTCGGAGTTTTCGCTCAGAGTTTCGTGCGGAAGTAAAGCTACCCGAGTCCTCCGAGATCACGTCACAACAATGGCGGTGTCACGTTAAAATTGTACCGGGGGCGAAAATTGTACCGGCCTACGTCATCGTTTGTTTACATCCTGACAACCTGCCCGGCAACAGACGACGCGATGCAGAAAACATGTTTCCAAACGACGAAATAACATAGATAGCGATAACAATTGTTTTTACTTTATATTTGTATTGTATTTAATTGTTTAATCGAAACAATAAAAAAAATTGCCTGCGAAACGGGCGATCGCGTCAAATGACAAATGCTTTGCCCGCGTCAAATGACATTTGTCATTTGACGCGATCGCCCGTTTCGCGGGCAATTTTTTTTATTGTTTCGATTAAACAATTAAATACAATACAAATATAAAGTAAAAACAATTGTTATCGCTATCTATCATAATACAGATAGCGATCCGCTATCTGTATTATGTTATTTCGTCGTTTGGAAACATGTTTTCTGCATCGCGTCGTCTGTTGCCGGGCAGGTTGTCAGGATGTAAACAAACGATGACGTAGGCCGGTACAATTTTCGCCCCCGGTACAATTTTAACGTGACAGCGGCACGTTTCATAGATAGACTGAAGTGAATTTTGCAGCAAGCACTAAAAGGTGAACTTAACACCCATTCTAACATTTGCATTACGATACATTATAGCTTAAAATTCATCTGATTCGGCAAAGAAGCGCAAAGAGGTCCCTGCGGGCATCCATCCATACTTGTTGTTATGAAGTCTAGTCTCACGAACATTCAGTTTTTACCGGTTTTATGTCATGGCCTACATACTTCTGTGGGGCGTTTCCTGAACACTCTGATTTCGGAAGAAGGGAAGGTTTACGTGAAGACACGTAAGAGCTTCTGAACCTCTGAGCTGCTTTGAAGGAGGCATTATGGTGTGATCCAGATGCCTCAGACACCAGCCTTCCAAGTTGCACTTGTGACGTAATTTCCGGTCTCGGAGCACTTATAGTGTTCCCGTTTGTCTTGAATGAATTGGTCACCAATTCATACTTGGTGACCAATTCATAGATACTTGATTACATTGCTACTTTATTCCGGTCAGCAATTTTATGCATTGCACGGTCTTGCTGTGTATGCAATACAATGTAAAGTTGTGTTTGTTTTCGAGCTGGTTTGCTAAATAGGCTAATATAGTTAACAATAAAAAACGCCTAGCCAATTCCATGAAACAATCACAAAGACAAACGGGAACGCTATAAGTGCTCCAAGACCTTAAATGATGTCACAAGTGCAACTCGGAAGGCTGGTGTCCGAGGCATCTGGTTCACACCAGAATTCATCATACCACTTCATAACATGGTCACTCATAGTCATATTCTGTCCCAAGATTCAGCGTGTTGTGTACAATGTTCAGTCTCTATAAATCATTAACCAATATGTTCGTCAACACACATGTTTCCTAACAAACGTCCTGTTTTCTCCGAACTGCACAGTAGGGCAATGACCTCATGTGGTTCACATCACACAGCACTATCACAAAAAGGCCCAAAAATCTGAAGAACGTCATGAACTGAATACGTCACTAGAGAAGACCAAACAAAAACAACCAACAAGAGATTTGGACGGGGCAGGGACAACATTATTCTCAGTCCAAGTTGACATTAGAAACGGCTCTCCAATGGGGTGGGTCATGTTCCTCATGTGGCCCAGACATGCAATAACATCTTCTCCCAAGCCAAGTACTGGATGTTTGATCTGTGTTTATTAGTTACCTCATACAGTAACAACGTAACAATAAAGACCACATCATACCTTAGATGCATGACCAGTGTTTATTAGTATATTGATTAAGGTGGCTCTCCATGACACTCTTACAGTAATAACTAGGCTGGGCAAGTTAATTACGCGTTAATGCAATCTTATTTGAACGCGATTAATACAAATTGACGCATTAACAAACGTTTTCTCTTTTTTTTTTCTTTGATTTTGAAAGGTTTTGCCACAGAATGTGAACATTCAAATCAGCAATAATTTGGTTTTTAGTTCTAATTATTTTAAATTCAATTACACTTGCAGTAAGTGACAGCCTGTTTACAATTCCCAAATCTGTGGCGCTATTTATTTGAATTTAACTAGACTTGTAGTAGCTGTTGGTTTACAATTGTACTAATTAACTTCCTGTTTACAATTCCTAAATCGGGTTCTGAAGAGTCAATAAAACTCTCTCAAGGCCACTTGGGTATGAATGATAATGTATCATTCCATTTGATAATCTCATTTAAGATAAGATAAGATAAACCTTTATTGTCAATGTACAGTCGCTTATACAACGAAATTGGGAGTGGCAACTGAAGGTGCATTACACATACAAAAAAACAAACCAGCAACTTAAGTAAAAAATGTAGAAAACAACAGAAAAACATTTGGAACAAGACAAGGACAGGCAAGGTGATTAATAAATATAAAATATAAAAGCATATTGCACTTTATAGATAAAATATAAAAGCATATTGCACTTTATAGAAAGTGAGGTACTGTATATGTGTGTCTGTTTAATGTTTTATGAATGTTAAGTGTCCTGATTGCCCAAGGAAAGAAGCTGTTGTTCAGTCTGTTGGTTCTGCTCTTCAGGCTCCTCCTGTACCTCCTAGTGGGCAGTAGGCTGAGCAGGTGGTGGCCGGGATGGAGGTGGTCACGGATGATTGTTCTTGAGATGCATCAAGAGCTGGCAAACTAACAAATTAACTTCAGTTGGAGTGGATTTAAATTGGATTTTTAAAAGTGTGATTAATCACAAGTTAACTCACCAATGCTATGCAATTAATCGCAATTAAAACTTTTAATCATTACCCAGCCCTAAAACGTAACAATAAGGACCACATCATGCGTGAGAAATGGAGATCCCGTTTGCAGAATTCATTTGGGGCCACAATAAACCCTATCAAGGTGATATCAACCATTAGGTGTAGTCTTTCAATAGCAGACTAATAACTTGAATTCATTCAATCGTATTTGCTTGTGACCTGGGTAACACAGAGACTTTTTTGCTAATCACATGGCATGTTCTTTCAACTTCAGCTCAACATTTCCTTTATCCAAATTGAAAAATGCTATTGAGAAATTTGAGAGGTGCTTTCACTCAAAGAAACCCAGCGATGGATACTGTGTGTGAGGTAGTTTGTCTCCTTCCAAAAGACGAGGGACCAGAGGACATCACCCACGTGTCCGTGGCTGTGTGTCGCCTTGGGGAACTTAAGGCGTTTTAATTCATCTCATACAAACAATCATAATAGGGTCTGTATTCTCTAGGTCTATAGAAAGGCTAAGGCTTCTCTTTCCATCCATTAGCCTTCAGGACCCAGAGAGCGATGGGACGTAGGCCTTCACTAGCAAAAGAACAACTTCCAGGTCGAGTCGATACTAGTGTGTGAGGTAGTTTGTCTTCCTTCCAAGAGTACGAGGGTCAAGTTAGTGGAGGACATCACCCACGGTGTCCGTGGCTGTTGTGTCGCCTTGGGGAACTTAAGGGCGTTTTAATTGCATCTCATACAAACAATCATAATAGGGTCTGTATTCTCTAGGTCTATAGAAAGGCTAAGGCTTCTCTTTCCATCCATTAGCCTTCAGGACCCAGAGAGCAATGGGATGTAGCAGGCCTACAATTAGGAAAAGAACACATTCAAGGTGGACGTCTATACATTTAGTTGATTTCAGTAACTTGTGTGTTCTGTGTTTGGCCCTTTGTGGGTGTCACTGTGTTTTGAGTGTCAAGTTTGCTGAGGACTTGTTTCCGGCGTTCGGAGGCGTCTACGCATATCATACACCGTACTACACAGTCATAATTTACAGTCCCTGTAAATGGACACCCAGTCAGTACTAGGTATTCGGATGCAGCCTAAGATATGGCTGCTCATGCCCACACAGCCATTTGACCTTTGACCCATTCAGTGGAGTTCAAATCAAGCATTAAACATTAAGGCGATTTTTCTAAATGAAGGTGGTCGTAAAAACGAGTGGAAATCAAATCCGTTAATATCCATCTCTCTCATGGGGGTCTATGTATAGGAAAGAAAACGGTCTCGATATGGGATCCCATTTAACGAAGCTATGCTTTGGATATACAATCCACCACTAGATGGCACTACAGCTCTAGATGTTCACTCCTGCACGCGGGCCGATATTACATTTCCCAAACAGATTACAATTCTTTTTTTGTGGGTCAAATAAAGAGGTGGGCATCATTATTCCAGATCAAGTTAGCGAAGTGCCCCACATTGGAATAATGGTTGAAACATGAAGCACATAGGCCTATTGCTGTATTATGTTAAACTACATGAATTTGGGAGACAATCTGGACCTTTTTTCGCTCCGCTATCACATTTCTTTTCAGCCATTCGCTATGCCGTCTAGTAGTTTTGACAACGAAATTGACTTTATGAACCTGACCACATGACACGGCCCACACATCTGCTGCCCAAACACATCCTCAGGATGGCAGGCGAGATCCCGCTCACGTCTTAAATGAGGAGCATAAGCTCCTGCCGTCCAGAAGACGCTTTAGAATGCCTAGCTGCAGGAGACACAAACACAAACACTATTTTCTCCCGCATTCCATATCAACCAACAGAGAAGAGTAAAGTAGACTCTATACACATCTCTCGTGCAAACACACTACACACACCCAATATCATTTCACACACCCCAGAGACCTCTATGGCCTTTCATTTATTGGACTGTGAGACCCCTGACTCTTATTGACTTATCTGTGTGCATGGACTCCTGAACTCTTAAATGTTGTGTAAATGTTTTTTTTTATTTTCTGCTTTAATGTCTTGCCATAAGGATTGAAGAGATGTGTAATGCAAGATGTATGAGATGTAAAATGGCTTTTTGGTCGGCCATACTTCGGCCATGCTTATGGCGCATTTCCACTAGCACGGCTCGGCTCGGTACGGCTCGGCTCGGCGCGCTGTTTGCGTGCTTCCACTAGCACGCAGTACCTGCAACCGGGTACATTTTTGGTTAAGTGAACTGAGGTGATACCAAAAATGTTTGCAGGTACTGCGTGCTAGTGGAAACACGCAAATAGCGCGCCGAGCCGAGCCGTACCGAGCCGAGCCGTGCTAGTGGAAATGCGCCATTAGTGCGCTGTGGGCGCAGAGCGCTCAGAGCACTGCCGCTCTGCCCTGTCTGCGTACGGCCTGTCTGCGTACCGCCACGCTCAGGCTGCAAAGAGCTCAGCATGTCTCTGACTGAGGCCTTGGTATGCATCGTATGAATACATACAATTTATTCTGGAAAAAGTTTGCGTAATCGGTGTGAGAGGAGGAGATGTGGTGTGAGGGCGTATGATGCAAGGTTATGAAAAGGACAAGTTTGAGTGTCTGCCAATAAATTGGTTTTCAGCCTAAATCTGTCATTATGAGTGTAGTTTAATTTAGCTTCAAGTCTGTGACCAGAACAACAAAGGCCTATTAGACGTCCACTTGTTTGTTTTGTTGTGTGTTTCTAATCACTAGAGAAGGTCCTTTCTTCCCTTCCACGCTTAAAAAACTAACTTTTTAAGGAAAGACCGGTACACTGCCGTCCTATATTGCTACGCGACCGAATACACAAGGGCAGTAGCAAGCTGTGCGAAGCCGCATGGGCCGACGGTAAACACGGGGATATGAGCGATCAATGCTTTCCCCCGGCTGCTCGGCCGAAGGCACTGTCGATTCCCCCTCATCTGGCAAACGGTAGGTGTTGATGGACCAGAGGTGTTACTCATGGGAGTGGAAGAAAAACCCAGCGGCATGGAGCCTGCGTGTGTGCGTGTGTGGAAAGTCCAATAGATGGATGTCATCCTCACTGCGCTCACAGAGGTGTTGAAGGTGAGGAGGCACAAGCCTCCCATCCTCCTCGCTAACCGTCCTGTTTCAGCTGTGTTACAGTAGACCTTCCCAGACTCCTACAAGCACATCATCCTATGTGACTCTTGCAATTATTTGCACCTTTTACCGTCCTTCAACCCCGACATATTTCTCATCAGCCGACAATCCTCAATCCTCTGTGTCCCAATACCCCAACTCCACCTCTCTCTCTCCCTCCCTCCTCCCTCCCTCCTCCCTCCCTCTCCCTCCCTCCCTCTCGCTGTCTCTCTCTAGCTCTCCGGGTTTCTGACCTCATGGTGTCCACTCCCTTTGCAAGGTGAGGCTCAAATCAATTTGTGGAGTGGATTAGCTTTGTTTCAGTAAGGTCTGGATTTACCTTGGTGACGTCAGATCCGAGATCCGGGGTGTGCAGAGAGAGCGCTGGTAGCCTGGGTGCATGCTTGTGTTCCGTTTGTTTCTGGTCTGCTTGGTCTACACTGAAAATGATCATGTTCACTATGCTGGTGTTGAACTCAATGCTTCTTTCACTCTTTACACTTAACACCTAGACACACACACACGCACACACACAAACACACACTATTGTCCTTTAATAAATGGATCTACCTGCAGAAAAAGGGGGCAGTTTAAACAGGAGCAGAGGTTAAGGCAATCTTCTGCATGGCTTCCTGAAAGGAGTCTCAGCATGGTATCTCCCCCTGGATATCAACAGTCAGGTCCTGGGTGGAGCCAGGCTCTTCACTAAGGGCCCCAGCAGAACAAGCTCAGAACCACTTTATGAATCAAATATGTAAGAAGGGGGATGGGGGGGGGGATGGCTCATTAAATGTGATTATGGCCACAGTTACATGACTTTTATTAAAAAATGTTGTTGGGTGGCTCGACAGCTGCGCATGTTAACTTGGTTATTTTTAGGTGCTGGTAATGGCTTACAGATTACAGCAGGATGTGGGCTGACAACAGAGCTTTATAATAAGGACTTAATGAAAAATGAGCCTTCACACCTTCTCTCCCTGTAAACATTTACATTGAGCGGATTGTCTCGCTCAATCCTTCCTGCTTTTCTTGCGTTACATATTTGTATGTAAGTGTATAATAATAATAATAATAATAATAATAATAATGCATTTTATTTATAACGCACTTTACATCAACTTAATGACCTCAAAGTGCTACAATGCACATTAAAAGAAAAAAAAAAGTGTATCTCTGCATCCCTCTGCTCATCTTCAGAGACTATGGCTGTTCAAAACTGTCCCGAGGTGCACTGGTGCAGTTATGGGAATAAAGACACAGCGGACAGAACACTCACAAAAAAAAAGTAACGTAAAACATACATTTTGCATCTCTAATCAGAAATGATCCCTGCCTGTGAATGATGGTTGCACACTTCTCCATCACAAACAGACGGATTAGGGTGGTTGGCCACATGTTTAGGAAGCTTATATTGTCTGCATTACGTTGTTGGTTGGTATTTTGGAGGGTTCTGAAATATGTTTTAATTGGGGATGTCCCGATTCGATTCACAGCGCTGGTATTGGGCCGATAATGGCCCAGAACGCTGGCTCAGATATTCCAGGGTAGAAAAATAATGATCCAATGCGCGAAGCGTGTCGCGTGAAAACAACAGTAGTGGCCAATTAGGCGCATGCACGTGATAGATAGTGCATGAGAGCTACCTGTTGAACAGTCACGTCGGCGGTGGGGAGGTATTTCAACCTTAAAGAAGAAAAAAGTGCAACAGCCGAATGCAATGTTTGGCTGTCGCCGAGCGCGATCACGTGATCACGTCACACGCTCCAGCTTGGGCTAGAGCGGATCACTGCTTTTGTGCAATCCATTTAAATGATTATTGATTGGGTATATGATTATTATATACCAGGCGTTTGTGTGTGGGGACCCCCCCTGTTTATATGGCTCGAGGCTAGAGCTGCTAAACGATCGGCCCTATGAAAGAGACTTCTAGGAGTCCAACGGTACAAGCCTTATCCGTTTGTGAGCTTATCTCGATTGGCTAGATGTGAAAGAATGAACGTCAATAACACTTTTCCTGGTTACTACTGGTTACGCACACACTTGATTCAAACAAACAGCTCAGCTATCTATGTTTTTATCTCAAATGTATTCAAACTTTATCAGTTTAGCTATTTATTTAACTACTGTTTCCAACCATTTACATTATTGTAAGAGGTGTGCATGTTTACTCTTAAACGTTTTTACACTGCCAAATATGCCCGTCTCCTCCTGCACACCTTTTTCCCGGCATGGTCCGCTCATTCCCACAGGCTGAGGTAATATACCAGAGCCTGAGTTCACACCCCAATTGACCGTCCCGGACCCTACACATATTGGCGGTTTCCATTTTGAAGTAAATGCGACTAGACGGCCTACAACAGAGACAACGCAGCGATCAAAAAGTTTTTTTTTGGTGGCGAATTGGCAATAATGAGAAAAGTGCTTCCATATATTATATTATTGTTATTATTATTTGTTGAAGGGTAAAAGTATCGGACTGATATCGGCATCGGCAGATAGCCAAATTAGCGGTATCGGATGTGAAGAATTGCTTTCGGGATGTCTCTAGTTTTAATACTATCACATGTGAAAGTTCTAAAGATGTTCGTAAATCATTAATGAACATGTATATACTACGTGTGCAGACATAGGTTTTGGTAAAACATTCTACCTGTAGAAACGTAAAAGCCTAGGTTGGTTTCTGGTTGTGGAAATATTTGCCCAAGAGACCGTCCACAAACTCTTGAATCTCTTTTATTAGACAGTATAGATTTATGCGTAGACAACATACGCAAAATCCATGGTAAAAAGGCAACACTTGCCCCATATAAATACATAATGGAACAAAATATAATTG
Organism: Melanogrammus aeglefinus; assembly: GCA_900291075.1. Lineage (NCBI taxonomy): Eukaryota > Metazoa > Chordata > Actinopteri > Gadiformes > Gadidae > Melanogrammus > Melanogrammus aeglefinus. The sequence continues at coordinate 37,690 of OLKM01001191.1, read as the reverse complement.
TCATTCAGCAGTGCAAGCTTAGATGTTTCCTGTGTCTATGCAGGCTCTTCAGAAGCATGCAATAGCTGTGAAGGAACCCCTCTCTCTCTCTTCCCACCATGACAAGGTGACCAACTGTCCTTGATCAAAGTTGTGAAACGGTAAATGGCTCTGCCTCCTCCTTGCCCTGGCTGTTGGTTCTCTGTGGCGCTATACAAATACTTATAGAATAGCGGAAGATTGGACTGTCATTATCCATGTCTCTGAGTTATAAGTGGGGATCACTGGTGTATAGCCTTTGTTTCTCTCTTGCCTCCGTTTCCACCTCTCCCTTGCAATCTCGCTTTGTCCTTACCGTCGGCAGATATTCTCTTTTTTTGTGATTGGACAGCACTCACTTATTTTTTGTTGTTGTCGCATTAGGCGACTCTGGCTCCCTGAATGGTTTGAACTCTTTAATGTTTATTAAACCTAATATGAAGCCCTGTGCTGGAATGATGCTCAGCAAGTGAAGAGCACACAGTCCTCTGTTAAGAAGAGCAACAGCGGTTGCAGAGCTGGCGCTGGCCGTTTCGGCGCCCTAGGCGACTCGCAATCAACTTGCGCCCCCGGACAGGTCTTCCGAGCGCGGGGGTGCCCCCTCCCTTCTCCGTTCGTTTTGTATATTTTAATTGACTAATTCAGGGTGCCACCAGAAACGCATTTGTCGCCCTAGGCAGTCGCGTAGCTCGCCTATGTCGAGCGCCGGCCCTGAGCGGATGTACAGGAAGGTATCCAGCTAGAGTCACTAATATCCAATGGTGCATGCCTGTGCAGACGGAGGAAGGCCCGGCTATGTTGAGTACCTTAAAACTTAGTAGTTAGTACTCAACGTAACCTCAACTCAATCGTAGCTTGAACTCTGGCATTCCAGATTCTCTGATGCTCCTGAAGTTAAGTTTTTAGCCAACTTGGCCTCTCAATGGCTCTAGGGTGGGTATTTTAGCTATACCCTGAATGAAGAGGAAGTGAATAGTAAGAAATAGGTTTCCACCAGAAGGGCTTTTATGCTTTTTGCCCCGCCCCAAGCTTTTTCGGCGGGCAGCTAGCGGATCGTCAGGAAATATCAGATGAATGTGATCATTTATGTTTCGGCCTAGAATCGCTGATACAACCCTTAATTGAATATGATTTATGAAGAGGACATTAATCATATTAAATAATAGTCCTACTATATGTGCTCCATCATCTTATGGAATGGCAGCTTTCATCTTACCATGTTTTGACACAGTAATTCTTTTTTATAAATGCATTGACTTTATCCCCCTCTTTAATTAACTCTCTTGAGATAACCACATTTTATCACCTTCTATATAATTCACCATTGACTTTCCCCCTACCGGACTCGTCATGTGCGTGGGCCTCAGGGTCTTCTGTCGTTAAAGGGGTCCTTTGTTGTCCAGTTAAGTATTTTACAATTCTGGGATATAACAAGATGTATGCACGCACACACACAGCACACACACACACACACACACACACACACACACACACACACACACACACACACACACACACACACACACACACACACACACACACACACACACACACACACACACACACACACACACACACACAGTCACACACACACACAGTCACACACACACACGCTGCCTCACACCTTTCGACTTTGCAACATGGCACATTTCTTGTTCCCAAAATGTGTGCATGAGTTCTGGGAAATATTGAACACAGGAATATATAGGTATATTTTTAGCTCAGCAAAAGTGTGTCAAACTTGCTGTATATGTATGCACTCCGTCAAGCAGACGAGGAGGGCATACAGACAATACCAGGATTTGTGGTCATTTTCCGCTGCAGGGGGCACTGTTGTCTCACAGTAGACGCAAGGAGACACACACACATGAGTACACACACACACACACACACACACACACACACACACACACACACACACACACACACACACACACACACACACACACACACACACACACACACACACACATACACACACACACACACACGCACACACACATACACACACACACACACACACACACACGCACATACGCACACACACGCACACACACGCACACACACGCACACACACGCATATACACACACGCACACGTACACCGAACACACACATACACACACATACGCACACGCACACACACACACATGCTGGACACAGGATCTCTGATTCTAAATTCTGTCTTTATTCTCTCCTGCCACCTTAATGCTGCTAATCTAGAAGGTTTACTATTTGACTAGCAGCTGCTCATTCAGGCCATATTCAAAATACAAAATTAAAAGTGAACCCACAAGAAATTATAGACGACCATGACATGAAAACACACAAAGAGCTCTCCATCTTTGAACTCGTGTATGATATGTGCATTTGGATAGTTAAAAAAGAAAAGTGTATAAACATTATGTAGGAACGTGTTAAAGTTGCTGTACAGTTAAATGCAGCGATGGCGGTCCAGAACTGGCTCTTTGGTGTCACTGGCTCTTTTGGCGAGTGGAGAACGCCATCATTCAGGATGTGAACGCAAGCCCTACGAAATGAAAAAGTTTGTGCGTTAAAAAGCGTCTCCTGTAAACAAAAGCGCGAGCAGCTGCCAGTCGGCCGGGCGTCGTGCGGCGGAGAACTAAACGTGG
>OLKM01001191.1:30041-32541 GCA_900291075.1 Melanogrammus aeglefinus | reverse complement strand
CACATTCAGAGACACAATCACACACAGGCATGTACAGAAAAACAAACACACATACAAACACACCCACATACATGCATACATTCATCCCTACAGACACACAGACACACATAGACATACATTCTCATACACATATTCACACATGCATGCATAAATACATACAAACATAACACACACACACACACGCACACACACACACATACACACACACACAGTCACACAAATGCACAGAAAAAGGGACAGACCTAAGGGACAGTGGTGGAGACCTAAGGGACAGACCTAAGGGACAGACCTAAGGGACAGTTTTGGAGACCTAAGGGTCAGACCTGGGGGACAGTGTTGGAGACCTAAGGGTCAGACCTAAGGGACAGACCTAAGGGACAGTTTTGGAGACCTAAGGGTCAGACCTGGGGGACAGTGTTGGAGACCTAAGGGTCAGACCTCGGGGACAGTGTTGGAGACCTAAGGGACAGTGGTGGAGACCTAAGGGCCAGACCTAAGGGACATACCTAAGGGACAGTGGTGGAGACCTAAGGGACAGTGGTGGAGACCTAAGGGTCAGTGGTGGAGACCTAAGGGTCAGACCTGGGGGACAATGTTGGAGACCTAAGGGACAGTTGTGGAGACCTAAGGGTCAGACCTGGGGGACAGTGGTGAAGACCTAAGGGACAGTGGTGGAGACCTAAGGATCAGACCTGGGGGACAGTGGTGGAGACCTAAGGGACAGTGGTGGAGACCTAAGGGACAGACCTAAGGGTCAGACCTGGGGGACAGACCTAAGGGACAGTGGTGGAGACCTCTATGGTCGGGCTGGGCGATTAATCGAAATTCGATCTGGATTGGATTTTAGCGTCAAAAGATCACAAAATTAACATAATCGAGTTTTCAATTATTTTTTTTAAATGTTTTATAGAAAGTGCAGAACAGCTGGATACATATCTGATCTGTACATTATTTTAGATTTGAACAATTTGAACAAGTTCTCAGTTACAAAGGGTTTTTGAGAGAGACACGCTGAATAAATACAACATGTTTTCAAACTCCAAAAATAATCGTTTGAATAATCGTGATTTCAATATTGACCAAAATAATCGTGGTTATGATTTTTTCAGTAATTGAGCAGCCCTACTTTATGGGACATTTTGCAACATGAGGTGTTGATTCGATTCTGATTATCAAGGAGATCCTATTGAGGGGCAGGAAGTGACCAGCTGGCCCGGGAACTTTGTTAATGCACACACACACACACACACACACACACACACACACACACACACACACACACACACACACACACACACACACACACACACACACACACACACACACACACACACGTATGTGTGTGTGTGGATCTCTAATTAGGAAGCTCTCCAAAGACTGGGAGCTAGGACAGAGTGCTTACCTAATACTCTTTCCTCTGCTCCCACACCCTGAGTGACACACTGACACTTTGGAAATGAGCCACGCTGTGTGAGTTATTGAGGAAGTTATCGTACACCATGCAAATATGCGTGTGCGTGTGTGTGTGTGTGTGTGTGTGTGTGTGTGTGTGTGTGTGTGTGTGTGTGTGTGTGTGTGTGTGTGTGTGTGTGTGTGTTGGCTCAGAAGTGTGATATGAGACCTGTCCTTTAGCCAACACCCCCTCCCTCTCTCTTTCTAGATTAGAACAAAAGTTTGACGAACAAGGCCATGGGGACAAAACAAAACCGAGGCATAAAGTTTAGACGCCTCTGTTCTCCGTCTAGAACACCGCAGAAAACAGGTTTTTCTTTGCTGTTCTATTTGGAAAATGACAGTTAATAAATAATTGTTAAACAATCCAATACAGCAAGCCGATATCCCCGCTGGGATTCAAACATCTTGAGTTTATCTTCCCTTGGAGGTGGGCAGTGGGCACTCGTCGGGTTTTTTTTTGGGGGGGGGTTGGTTTCTGCGGTCGTGTCGTTGATCAGGTGGCGTCCTGAGACACGCGATGAATGGGCTGTTTGTGGCACTAATGCGTTTCCGTCACTCATCATGATCTCCGTGGAGAGCATCGCTTATGAGCACTCTGGTATACAGCGGGGGGAACATTCACTATAACACCACATTCGGATGAATAATGCTTTCGTGTCGGTTTGTTTGTTTGCGGCATGAAAATGCCGCCGTTTTGCTTTGTGGAAGACCAGAGCTGGGAGATGTTTCGCGTGTCTCACAAACACAACAGACGTGCCGGCAAAACCACGCTACCACACACACACACACACACCCAAAAAAATATTTAGCAGAATTCTAAGCAGCAATTATCAACCTCGCCATCTGGAAACATCAAACGGCTCCTGTCACGACGCGGGCGGTGGAAGGAATAGATCATTTTCTATGCCGTGCTGCCGCGTCTCGCTGTTGGCGCTGGACTCCCTCTTAGAAGGGTTGAGCTGAGGCCGTTATATACCAGCCACCGTTATATTCTCAGGATCCAAGCTCTGGGATGGAGCTCTATCTAAAGAAATGATCAGTTTCC
>OLKM01001191.1:15041-25041 GCA_900291075.1 Melanogrammus aeglefinus | reverse complement strand
ACGAGGACGGGGAAAGATGGTCAGTCCTTAATCCAAGTGCAGTTGTTGAGCGGCAGTCCTAGGTCTGACAGTTTGAACACCAGTCTGTCCGAAAGTAAACGCAGAGCTGAAATCCACGAAGAGCATTCTGACCTAGCTACGCCTCTCCTCCAGGTGGGACAGGGTGGAGTGGAGAGCGCAATGGTGTCTTCTTTGTACCTGTTGGCTTGGTAGGCAAACCGGTGCAGTCTGGGCTGGCATGGAATGAGATGATGTGGGTTCGAACCAGCTTCTCAAAGCACTTCATGGTGATGGGTGTGAGTGCCACCGGGTGGTAGTCGTTGAGGCAGCTCAACGTGACTTTTCTTTGGGACCGGGATGACCGTGGAGGTTTTCAGGCAGGTTTGGATGATGGCCCGGGACAGGGACCGGTAAAAGATCTTGGTGAGGACACGACTTTTCTGGGGTTCACCGCCTTCAGAGTGCGTCTTACCTTGCGTTCTGTGAGGGCGAGGCTGCTGGGGGCAGGTGGGTGTGGGGGTTGTGACTTGGCTACCCCCGTTGGCCCCACCTCGAATCGGGCGTAGAAGGAGTTCAGCTCTTCTGCCAGCTGGGGGTTATCCCCGTCGGCTGAGAGCCTGTTGGCTCTGAGGTCGGTCATGTGCTGGACCCCCTGCCACACCCGCCTCGAGTCGTTGCTCAGGAAGCAGTCTTCGATTTTCCCCTTGTACTCCACCTTGGTCTCTTTGATGCCTCGGTCCAGGTGGGCCTGGCGATGTTATAGAGGGCCTTGTCCTTTGACCTGAAGGGGGAGTCTCTCTCCCTGAACAACTGCTGTACCATTGTGTCATCGATGGCTTTGTGTCGGGTTTAACCCGGAGACGCTTGTCCATGGTGAACGAGTCTGCACAGTTCCTGACGTGGTGGAGGACTGTTGATGTGAACCATTCCAGGTCCTCATGCTCGTATACCTCTCATTTGGTGTCAAGAAGACTGATCTGAAAAGTAGAGCATGCAGATTGTTCTTAAGAGATCTACTCTCCGTGCATACTCCCGCCTACTCCAATGAAAAAAGAAAGCGGGCTCCTATGAAGGCGGAATATAGCCCCTTGGTTCTACACAGGCAAGACAATGAAATTGCAGGGTGTGCCAAGCCGCAATCCTAAAAATGGCTAAAATGATGGATAGTCAGCCTGGCCTTCCTCTTTCCACTTCCTCCCCTGCCTCCTCCTCCTCCACCGACAGACAGAGAGACAGACTACACGAATGGTCAGCATGTCCTTCCTTCGACAGATGGAGAGGCAGGATGTTTAAGGCTATGTGTTTTGAGTCAAGCATTGGGGCACAGAGCGAGTGGCGTGGGCTGGGGTGGAACAACATCGACATGGAAGGATCCCTGCTCTACTGCTGATGTTCCATGGTGCAGAGATCGACAGAATACTCCAGTGCACTTTCTCTTTGCATTGCTTTTACAACGATGAAATGCACATGGACATGACTTTCATTTGCATCCTTGGCTAGTGCTCTGAATTGTTTGGATAATAATATATTCCATTGCACAGAAATATTCTCTCCATACTTGAATTTACCTTTTAATGAGCAATTATTTTTGCATTCATCAATTATTCATTTTCAATTCATTTAATTGATAGCCTACAGTTCATCAAGTATAGATTTATTATTACAGTACCATCAGAGATAAATGTGTGATATTTTCCTGTGACCAAGCTTTAGCACACAATAACAGATACAATATAAATCTCACACTATACAGCTCTTCATGGCCTCCATTGTATGAAACTTGGGACCCCCCCCCCCCCCCCAAAAACGGGGGAAGGCATTGGAATAGAAACTCAGACACACTCTGGCCTTGTGCAGACATGCTGCATAATGACTTTGTGAGAGCGAGGGGCGCAGGGGGGGAGACAGATGTGGGGAGTGAGTCCGTACATTGGGGTGTGTTGCGCAGCGATAGAAACGGGGCTGGAGCTCAAGAGATATTTACTGAAATGAAATGAGGTCATCTTCGGGAGACCATTGTGAAGGAGAAAAGCCGCCCCCTCCTTGGGGGGGCACCTCATTCGATTTGGTGGAGGCCTCATGGCAAGCCATGAACAGATCAATTTACTCCCCCTCCACAGCTTCAGGGCAGCTCACCCACTATCACGTTTCCCTCGTACTTTCCAGCTCCATGCGATTCTAAATCAATGGAATGGAAAAAGCTAACTTTTTCAGTGAAAGAGATGAGGTGGGAGCAATCTCTAGACTGCACCTGCGATAGAGAACAGAATGACAACTTTAAAAAGCATCCATTTCTGAATCGTCTGGTTGAAGCAGCCTTCATGTGTGTTTGTGCATAATGAATTCTGTTCTGGCGTGTGTTAACTTTCAGCCAGGCAAGTCTCAGACAGGCCAAATATTTTATGTCACCTTATTGATCTCCTATACATACCAGACACACACACACACACACACACACACACACACACATGGTGCCCGCAGACTTCAGTCGACACCATGAGATGGCGTTATGGTGGGAGTTCACCCCCACTTCCATGTTCATAGGAAACGCCTGCTGACGGCTGCTTTAGGGCTGGTTTAGGGGGAAGGATGATGTGTAAGGATGCTATAATTTTTACTGCAAAAAACGTTCTCTGTAAAGCGACCTGGGTTCTGACAAGTGCGCTCTTTCACAAATCCTCAGATATTATGGTCAAGATAAATCTTGAGGACATTGGTCTTGAATCAGCGTTCAGAAGGTTGGCAGCGATGCTGCACACGTTTCTCAGTAGAAATACAGTATTATACAGGCTTGTCAACCTGGTTCAGCTCACGAATGCTCTGAAACATTCTCCAAATCTCACACACACACATGCACACGCCGACGCACACACGCACGCACGCGCACACACACCTGCCACAACACTTTTAACAGAACTGCCTCATAACTTTCCCCTCTTTTTCTTGCTCTCCCTCTATTATGACAAATCCCTTCTTGACCAGAGTGTCAGCCTGTGCTCGGAAGCTTGCTGACGGTGCAGTCTGCCCAGCTTTAACGTCCACCTCTGTCCTCTAATGAATCCTTTGCTTCACTGTTCACCCGTTAAATTATGGGCCAGCTTTTAGGTCCATGGCAAGTGACAGTGGACAGGGGAGAGAACCGAGGTGGTCTGGCTGCCAAGCTTGGCTCGAAGCTCATCTGTCATGTCGCGTTTGCTGATGTGTGTTGTAGGTTTGGACTTGGGTCCAAGTATTTGCAGTATGAAACTAAACAGTTTGGAGTAAAGAAATAAAAGTTAAGGTAAAAGTGTTAACAAATTGTCGACCAAAATAATCTGTTTGTTCTGTTCTGTGTCCCACAGGTGATGCTAGTGGCTCATGGTGCTCCAATAGAGCAGGTTCTGTCCTAGATGAGAACACGATTCTGACGCTCACTTTATACTCCTCGGGTGCCCTTGAGCCAGGCGCTGGTAGAATAGGAGTTGGTCCCTGGGCGCCGTACTACGGCTGCCCACTGATCCCAGTGCTGCTGGGGATGGTTAGATGCTCATAGTACTAGTGATGGCTAACTTATCCTAGTCATGCTAATGAAAGTACAGTACAGTACTTGTACCACACAAAAGGCTAACTCACACTGTACGTTTTTTGGAGGCATCAACACAACAACACCGTGGCACAAGTCAGAAGTCATGACCAGAATCAAGAGTTCCTTCTTACACTGCTCACACAACGGAAAGAAAATGTCAAAGAAGAACAAACTATTCTTTTTCAATGGACTGAGCTCTCCTCCCTTCCTCATCGATCTGTCAGGTCGCTGGTCCAGAGAGAACGGGCCGAGGGAATCAGGAATCCTTAGTCGATTCATTTTAAGGACTTCTGTGAATTCGTCCCGTTTGACTGACTCATTATATCTGTTTAACTTTGGATGTAAGCAGTAAAGAGTTCTATGGTCAGATCAAAAGCACCCTGGGGTGTTTCAGTGGTCACCATGCCAACTCCTCCACGTTGCTCCTGATTCACTCCTCCAGAGTGAATCAGGCGCAACACCAAGACAGCGTGCCACACACTAAGGAAGATCCAATAGAGAGAAACAGGAGGAAATAGTTCCCCTCACTTCCTGTCCAATTGGGACATTTTTCCTCTTCAGATAAACCCCATCTGAACAGAAAAAAACAAATGGGTAAATGTGCATGTATCAGTATGCTTCAAAAATTGTATTGCTGTCACATTTCTTCTTGGATTTTTGACATAGGTTTGCAGAAAAGCTGACTCTTAAACACACTTGCAAGCAGAAAGAATGTGTCAGAAAGAATCTGCAGGATATTGTTGCCTCATCCATATAAAACAATGACTATGAACACCCCTCGCCTCACAGTATGTGTTTGAGAGCGCCCTGGGAGGCGCCAGAGCATGCAGGGGGTGTTGTCTTGCTAGGATAATTGAGGAGTATAATTGGCAATTGGATCCTGTTCTTTCACTGTATTTTATTTGCATATTGGTTTAAACTAGTTGTACTTATTAAATAAAAGACATTATTAAGATTAACAATGCACATTCTTTCAACAAGATGTTTTTTTTACTAGGGGATGTGAAGGGTTAGGGATGGGAAGAGAGAGAAGGGTTGAGGTCAGGCATAGCGAGGAGGTGGGCGTCGAAGGGTTAGGGTTAGGGCCCACCTAGTAGACTAGGTGGGTTGTGAAGGGGCCATCGAGCTGGTTGGTAGTGTGTGGGGTTGTATAGGTTGTGTTATTTGTGACAGTGGGGATGAGGTGGAGTTGGGTGCGTTGCAGTGTTCCCTGTAAGCGCAAAGGCGCTATTGACTACTGCTCCAGGAGTGCCCCGCACAACAATCAAATCTGCCGTTAAAGACAAGTAAAATGAATATTGGCTCATTAGAATTTTTTTTTAATTGTATTTCCCTTCGGCTTAATCAGCCGATGGGAAATACCTCTGCTAATTATCTAACAATGCGATAATTATACAACTTGAAGCCTTAAGATTGAGGCCTTGCCTACTTTCCAGGGGACAGAGCTTTGTTTGGTTGGAGGCGTTGAGAATAAAGGGAACAATATCATCTATAAAACCATGCCGAGCGATATCAAGCCAATAATACGACGTGGTTCAAGTTTGCTTATTTGGACAATGCTTTTTTGTCAATGTGCTGTTGTTTTCTCGATAGTATCCCGTTTCAGTGTCGAGAAATGTCGACCAGAGAGACAGCGAGACAGCCAATGAGAGCGCAACTCTCAGAGTAATCGATTGAGTCGGAGCAGAGTGGTTTCCCTAAATGACTTATTCTGGTAACTGTGACAAAATGGCACAAATTACCATGTTGAAGATTATGGTCGAAATTCACCACATAAAGAAACATACAAAAAAAAAAGATGCTGGATCAATCTCCCCTTTATAGAGCAAGTGGCCCTTGGCTCTGGGACACGATTAATCAGCCTGAAGTCAATGCTGCGCTCATGGGCCAAAATCAATGACTGGACGCCGAGTGGCCAGGGTGCGAGAAGGGGGCTGCTGCTGCTGTTTGAACTCACTGTTTAAGACGTTTTCCTATTTGCCAGATTAGCAGTTTGAAGGCCTCAATGAATACAGAAGATGGTCAACCTCATGAAGTCTCAAGCTCTAAGTGACCCCTAAGTGATAGTTCTGAGGCCTGTTTCAGATAGCTGGTTTAACATACTCTGAGTTGGTTGACTCAGAGTTCAGGGTTCAAAAGCAACTCTGGGTTTTCGGTTTCAGAACAGGGGATCAGCGTTGGTTCAATCAACTCTGAGTGTGTTCACGCTGGGTTGGGGGCGTGCCTGTTGACTTTAAAGAGCCATCATCAATGGATCTCTGATAACATGATCAAACATGGACCAAAACCATAGATCCGCTTAGATGCTTTGGAGATCAAAATTTTGGAACACAAGTTAAAGGTGGGTGAGGTGCAAACTGGGATACTGTTTCCTGCTCCAAAAACATACCCAATATGAATGACTTTTTTTGTGCTTTCAGGAAATAAAGAAATCCTCATAAAAAGTAGATTGTCTTCATTAGAACACGGGCTGTGGTGGGACAAGTTATTTTATTGAACAGTGTCACCCCCTACCAGAGGCTGGGTCTGTCACACGAGTTTACATACAGGAATGCCAAATTTTTTTTCGGAAATAATAAAATACATTTAACTACATAGAAAACTCAAACAAAATGATTCGAACCACCCTTCCGTCCTGTGGATCCATGGCATGGTTTGGGTTGATGTGCTGCTCATCTGCAACTGTAGGTGGGCAATTTTCCCCTCTCAAAATCGCGATGTTGTGAAGAACCACACATGCAATTATTATGTCACATGCCCTTTCTGGTGTGACTCGCAGCATTTGGAGGCACTGGAATGTTGCCTTCAGGATCCCGAACGTGTTTTCGACCCTGGCTCTCGTCCTCATATGCGCCAGGTTGTAGCGCTGCTGTACGGGATCGGCATACGGGGTCAGAAGGCAAGGCTGGCAGGGGTACCCTCTGTCACCTAAAACATGACCGTCGAACTCTCCTACGATATAGGTGAAATATTAATCATCTGAACAAATATGGATTATAAGTCCTTCAAATATAGGCTTAACTAACCACGGGCAAAGCGAGTGCGAACTTAAAACATGCCCCCGGTGCGTTTGACAGTTAACATAGGGGCTGAGAAGGTGGTCTAAATAAATGATAGATCGCGCTGAAAAACGATAGCGCTCGTGAAGAAAATTGTCAGGAAAATAAAGTATATCCAACCGGGGTCTTAATAATCGTTGCTCACGGAGATTCCTTCTGAGGATCGCAGCCTCTACGTCCACGGGCTCTCGTAGAAAAGTTACTTCCTTCTGTCGGAGAGCTGCCTCAGCCTTATAGACAACAAACTCAGAGTAGGTCTAACCACCTCCCGAGCAGGTTAGACCCACGGCGTATGTTGCCGCAGCAACTAACTCTCGGTTGCGCTGAACCTGCTACCTGAAACGGGAAACCCAGAGTTTCCACTAACTCAGAGTGAACAAACTCGGGGTTGCCTCAAAACCAGCTACCTGAAACAGGCCTCTGAATGTGTGTTTTATTAAATAATAAACAAAAATAAATGCATAATCATAATACTTAGAAAAAAATACATAGAAATATGACAAATCACTAGGCAAGTGCCCTTAATGATTGAACTTGACTCTAGACCTCAAACTATTCCTGAGTATTAAAGTGAGTTCTGAGCTTCGGTGTCTGGGGGCTTTTGGAGAAGCTGTTACGCCTCCTTCTGATGCACCCTGTTTAGTCAGGCCTCACACTAACAATTATTAGAGGTCTCAGATTCTTCCTCGCTGATAGTCTCAGACAGTGCAACCGAAAACAATCAAATCTGCCGTTAAAGACAAGTAAAATGAATATTGGCTCATTAGAATTTTTTTTTAATTGTATTTCCCTTCGGCTTAATCAGCCGATGGGAAATACCTCTGCTAATTATCTAACAATGCGATAATTATACAACTTGAAGCCTTAAGATTGAGGCCTTGCCTACTTTCCAGGGGACAGAGCTTTGTTTGGTTGGGAGGCTTTGGAGAATAAAGTGCAGTAAAAGGAGGCTGTGGTTTAGAAAGGTTTGAGAAGCACAGTGGAGCATTGCAGATTACTCCCTTGCTAACTTTGCCGACTTCATGCCAATATATGTGTCATTTATTTGAGAAAGGGCCATCTTTTTATCAGCTTCCTCCTTTGTTGACATGACTAATTGGCCGAAAGCGCTTTTTTTAATAGCACTACTTCAGATGAAATATTGGGCAAAAGACTAGGTAGGAAGAAAGAGTCATCTAATTTAGTACAATCACATACAGCAATCACCAAACACCAAACAATAAAACAAAACATAATCTGAGGCTTAGTGAGTTCTGGATGCTGATTGTCACTGTCTCCCGATAAGACAGAAGTATTGGTTAACCTCAGGATGTCATAAAAGGGAATGGTGGCCGTGCCCTATCATTTGGAACCCTGGCCTGTCCCTTCCCCCGGGGGGTTAGTTGCAGCTTTCAAACACATTCCCCAAAGGGGTTCATTGACCAGGCACAGTCCAACAAATACAGAGACACAGAATGCGAAAATAGAATCTCCCATTACAAATTGCACTCAAGAATTTAGAATATTGTGCCAGAAAACCATAAGCAACCTCTACTGGACAGCAGAGGCTGAAGACATTTGCATGGTGGGAGCTTATATGATCCAAAACAATAACAGCAGGCTTATCAAACCACTCTCCTTCTCAGGGATAAGATCTCTGTGGAGGGCATCCCAGAACGTCAGGAGCTTCTGAGTGTTCTGTGGCACGATTCTTGGCATGTGTATACTCACAGCAATCTCAGATATTGCAGCACATATTGTAATAGTGCCCTTGTGGAGGCCCTGAACCTCCTCCACTGCTTAAAGGACTATATAATATTGGGGCTGCGCCTCCTGCCTGTGGCACGATTGGAACCAGCTTCATCAACAAACCGAATGTTATGAAGTACTCCACTTCCTTCAAGCTCAATCATGCTTGTTACAGTGAAACCATAAATCAATTCTCAAATCAGTTTTACTGTAGAATTATACTATTTACAGCAAAATAAACTGTTACGTGTTCTTCTCTGAAACTATACTGTAAGAACAATATACAATGATGAAGGCAAACTTACACCACTGATCACCCAATTTCTCTCAAATGGTACGTTGTACAGTTGTTTCGTGGTTATCTGATGTCTTTTAAACACCATCTATCTACTGTAGAGTGGCTGACCGGGTGAGCCCATTGTCCTCAAACCACCCCCAGGATCTCTCCCAATGTGATAGCATTATTTGCTAACACCATGTCAAAGATCTGTTGCTCTTGTTGAAGTATAAACACTTCTCTTCTGCCACCAGCCCGGGGTAGTCGTCTCGTCCTACACATTGGAACTCACTTATGTGTATATGTACTTAACTGGAAAGCACCTTTCTGGGCTGTACTGCGTACCTTATTTCTTACAGCACGAGTTTCAGACATCCATTGACTTTTTTGGACTTTACATATTCTACTCTATTGTGGTACTTCATGTAATTTCTTCTAAATTTAAGAACCTATAGGGTTCTACATTCGGCCATTGTTGGGGCCATGGTTAATTACATGGGCCACAATTTGTGGGCTGTGCTTCTCGGACAGCTCTATGTTGTACTCTAGGCCCTTCCTCTATTGGGCCTGCTCCCAATAAAACACATGGATCATTACTTCCCTTATCCTCAGCCCTTGTTCATATGCAACAGGCCAGGTCTCTCCATGCTCAGAAACTGAAGCAGTACTGCTGCTGCTCAAGCTCTTTAAATATATTTGGCAAAAACCCAAACTCATGAATAGTATCTGTCAGGCTAACTGGGACCATAATATGTGATTGGTTTGATTCATATCCCCATTTGTTAGGGTGAGTTGAAGTTTCACCGGACAGGCAAATGACCAAATTGATAGAAACAAATGATATTTCATGGTATATGGTCTGACCAGAGTTTTGACAATTTAATTGACTATGTGCATGTCATGAGTATACATGCTATTCAACTGCAGAAAAAGCAATATAAGAATTTTTTGATCTATTCTGTATTGATATTTTCAATGTTAATAGGCCGCCAATTGTAGACAATTCTAGTATCTCATTTGCAAAGATGTGCTAAAACATTGGCCCTTTGTTTTAAATAAGTGCCCAGAGGTTTTCACAGGATGACTTTCTGCTCCGACTTTAATTCATTATCATTTTACTATTGTGTCAAATCAATTGGCCAATTTGATATCAATCGGATATTGCAAATGTTAAAGAAAAACATTTAATTTACAACTGGATTTAGAAGGTGTCTCCATAGCCACATTAGTTATGGCTCTCCTTCTGACTTATAGTGAATTCAAAAGGCATTGTTGGACCATCTGAAGCAGTTCCAACATGACGTGCCCTCACTCTCACTAGTTACTGTCTCAGGCATGGAGAAATGCATTTATGTTAGAAATCATAAAATA
>OLKM01001191.1:0-13244 GCA_900291075.1 Melanogrammus aeglefinus | reverse complement strand
CAGCGTATACCAAACACACAACACACAACACACACACACACACCACACACAACGCAAGCACACAACAACACACACACACACACACACACACACACCACATCACACACACACACCCCACACACACACACCACACACATGCGATAAATTGCCAACGTCAAAACCATTTTTCCATGGACATTTCACTTTGTTGACCAGTTGCCACGGATTAGCAAAGCTCACCCAGGCCTCCACTCTAGAGCAAGAGGTCAAGGCAATACCCCACAGCCCCATTTGGCGACCGCCCTAAGGCCCTTTGGCCAATATATCGTATTATTTTTTATAATCGCGAAATTACATTTATGGGATTATTTTCCTATGATTGTTGTTAGGCCAAATTTTAACCCCTACTTAGCAATCTTGTCTAAAAACCACATCACTGTAGCACCTATGTTAATCAGGACCTCATATGGAGACTATTTTTTTGATCCGCCCACTCGAACAATCTAGCCCTGACCATCACTCCCCGGCCGAGACTAACCCTAAAGGCGTTATTTACCTGGAGAGCGGGCTAGCTTGCTCAAATTTCACCTAGCTCGGATCAAAGACAGAGGCAAAGCATCTACAGACTGATAAGCTGAATCAGCACCATACAGCCCTGATATTCAGAAGCTCTGCATTGAAATTCAGAAACAAAAATCACATCAAACTGGATGAGAAAGATGTTTGATTATCTCATTCATTATAGCGAGTTGTAACCCTGAGTTAATATTGTTTTTTGCTCATGCAGGCCCCAAGTGTTGCTGGGAATCAATGCAACAAGACTGTTTAGGAATGAACTGGACAGTCACAATTCAATTGTTTAAAATGTTTACCCGCGTTGTTATTTTTAAGCAGGGTCAGGCTGATATTTTCTTTGATTCAATGATATTCATTTCATTTGCTCAAACATGGGCTGAAACCGAAGAGCTAGGTCTGAACTTCATATTAAAAACTCGATCGTTGACATTTCCTGCATTCCTCCCTCATTTCTTGTTAGATGTAAAATCCACTCAAATGCTTGTTTTGTAGCCTGTGCTTTATTGTAATTGCGTGTATTCATGGCATAAATCCAATTGTTGTATATGTCTATACAGCCTATTTAATTGCCAAAGTAGCTAAATATCCTATTGCAAACAAATATGCGGCCCCATACAGATATCCACAACCCATTTCCGACCAAAAATGGCACTTTACAAAGAAAAGGTTGCCAACCCCTGATCTAGAGTCTACCTGCAGGATTAAGGTATAGATTCTGGGTGAATAAGAGCGATGGGGTCCCATTTTAACGGTCTGAAACGCAAGTAAGAAGCACACAACGGAAGTGGCTTTGTGGGCGGAACTCTGGCGCTGTTGCTATTATTTTGCGTGTGTTTAAAAGGAACACTCCACCCATTTTCATTAAGCTTTGCATTGTTAGAAACCCAGTCATACTTTTGAATGGTCATGCAACACTCTCTCAACTTCCCCTGAGACGAGAGAAATCCATATTTGCCTCTTACACTTCCTTCTGGCAATGACGCAAAAATCGTTGTTTTGCGTCATTGCCAGAAGGAAAAACAAGAGGAGGGATTTCTATTGAGACTACAAGCACTAGTCCCACCCTTTCAAACCCGCCCATAGGGGCTGGGACCTAATGCGCTAACAGACCTATTACATCTCGCGTACGAGATGTAAACACAATGTCCGCCATGTTTATTCACCGCTTAGCTAGGGAACAAATTTGCAATGTGAAACAGCCGAAGTGGATTTTGAAAATCTATTGTTGGATTCAGACATTCAGGGATATAAGTACGAGCCAGAATACAACCAGGAAGAATTGACACAAAGAGAGGCGAAGGCGGCTGTAGCTTGCCTTGCCTTGGTCCTTCCCCCTCCAAACAGAAACAGGCGGGCGGTACAGCCGGCGCAATGCGCTGTGGTAGTTGGAGGATTTCTTACTTTTGAGCCTTTTCAGCCACTTTCTGCCTTTTCTCAGGCTAGGATGAACCGATTTCAATATTTTTTTGCACATTTGTAATCCACATAATTCTTTAATTCATATAACCTCCATATATCCACCGGTAAAGTATTCCTTTAAACAGATGGGTGCACACACGCACCCATTCATTCATTGAGCATTCACACATGGACAACCCACACACTAAATGGTGGAGGAATTGCTGCCATACACCGCCAAGACCTTAACCCTCGGCCCCTCCCCATACCTGCTGCACCATCTTTTGAACACCTGGTTTTTAAACTCCTGTCCCAAAACCTATCATCATTGCTATCATCTACCGTCCTCCAAAAACCAACCAATCCTTTCTGTCAGATTTCTCTGACTTCTTCACCCAACTGTCCCTCATCTCTTCATCCATTTTACTCCCAGGCGATTTTAATATTCATCGACTCCCCGGAATGGAAAGCTACAACCGACTTTCTGAATACACTCAACTGCTTCAACTTGACCCAACATGTAAATTCCCCACCCACAGCCATGGACACATTCTGGACCTGGTCTGTTCCATCGGCATCCACATAGAACAACTCTCACACACCGACCTCACCATCTCCGACCACCTAGCTATCCTTATAGAGATCAACACTCTATTACTTTCCGTAATCTCAAATCCATCTGTCCCATCTCCCTCTCCACATGTATATCCAACACTCTAGCTGCTTCCAGCCTCCCTGAAAACCCAACTCAAACGGACCTCATCAACGTCTACAACCACACTCTGTCCACCAGCCTCAACCAGCTGGCACCCATAAAAACAAAACTTGTCAAATTCACTCACTCTGCCCCCTGGTACACTCCTGAACTATGCAAACTGAAGAAACAACGCAGACAACTGGAATGAACTTCTCAAAAAAACTCGACACACTGTACACAACCAAGCCTACAAAGAGCACACCCATCTGTTCCAGACTGCACTCAATGAAGCCCGGTCCACCTTCTACTCCAAGATCATCCACTCTGGCTCCTCAAACCCCCACACTTTTTTTACACCATCAACAAATTCCTACAACCAACAGACAATATCCCACACTCCTTCACCCCAGACAAATGCAATAATTTCCTGTCATTTTTTCACTCAAAAATTAAAAAAGTACACAGCCAGCCAACCGCCTCCTCTCCCACCCCTCTGGCCCGGAACTCTCAGACACCCTACCTGCAGGCCAAAATTTTTCCTCCTTCTCACCCATAACAGCCTCTGACCTCTCCAAAATGCTATCTGGCATTAAACTCTCTTCCTGCCCCTTGGATCCCATCCCCTCTACTCTTGTCAAATCCTGCCTCCCAAATCTTACCCCACTCATCACTGACATTTTAAACTCTTCTTCCCCAACTCTGGTACAGTAGCCCCTTCTTTCAAACTTGCTGCCATAATCCCAATCCTCAAAAATCCCGGCCTGGACCCTGAAAACTCTGACAATTTCCGACCTATTTAAAACTTCCCATTTCTCTCCAAACTACTTGAACGTTCTGTTGCCAGTCAGCTCAAACAACATCTTCACTCAAATCAACTGTATGAAACATTTCAATCCGGCTTCAGAACTCATCACAGCACAGAAACAGCTCTGCTCAAAGTAACCAATGACCTCCTGCTCGCATCTGACTGTGGTCCACTCAACATTCGCCTCCTCCTCGACCTCAGTGCAGCCTTTGACACCATCAAGCACACCATACTCCTCAGTCGCCTGCAATCATGCATTGTTATCACCGGCTCCGCATTTTCTTGGTTCACATCATAACTTTCAGACAGATTCCACTTCATTTCCATCAATAATTGCAAATCCATAACCATCCCAGTCACACATGGTGTCCCTCAAGGTTCCGCACTTGGTCCGCTTCTGTTCATCCTCTACATTCTTTCCCTTGGTCACATCATTCGTCACAACGGACTACAATTCCACTGTTACGCCGATGATACCCAGCTTTATATCTCCACAGCAACCATCACTCCTGCCATTCTCTCTACCCTCACAAACTGTCTTACTGCAATAAAAACCTGAATGAACAACAATTTTCTCAACCTCAACTGCAATAAATCGGAAATCATCATCATTGGCCCCAAATCCCGTCTCCCCTCCACCCAAGACTTGTCACTATGCATTGATGGATACACAGTCACTCACGCCCCCCTGGTCTGAAACCTTGGAGTCAATTTGGATCCCACTCTCTCCTTCAAATCCCACATCAAGAACATCACCAAAATACCTTTCTTCCACCTCCCTAACATTGCACGCCTTTGACCCCCTCTCCCCCTTGACTGCAGAAACACTCATTCATGCCTTTGTCACCTCCAGACTGATTTACTGCAACAGCATTCTCTACGGCCTCCCGGCCACCGACCTCACCAACTCCAATCTGTTCAGAACTCTGCTGCCAGATTACTCACCCACAGCCGCTCTAGAGAACAAATCACTTCAATCCTAAAAGAACTTTAATGGCTCCCAATACAGCACCAAGTGAATTTCAAGATCCTGCTCATAACCTACAAAGCCCCCAATAACCTTGCCCCCCCCTTGCTTACCGACCTCCTCAAATGTCACTCCCCCACTCAGATCATCTAACACAAACCTTCTGACCGCCATCACAATATCAAAGCACCGCACCCTAGGAGACGGAGCTTTTGCCATTGCTGCCCTGACACTCTGGAACGACCTCCCCCCAAACATCCGAAACTCAGACTCGATAAACTCATTCAAAAGCCAACTCAAAACTTACCTCTTCAAGATAGCATGTGAGCCCTGACTCAATTCCAAACCTCATTTAGAATTTTTTTTTTAGGCCTACAACTTACTACCGCTGTATCAGCTGTTTTTTCCCAAATAATTTTTACCAACGTTGTTATTTACCCTAAAACAAGATAATTTTTTGGAAGTCTGGGATATAGCCTATTTTGCTCAAGTTTATTATTGTTATTATTATTATTGCTATCATTATTATTTCAACGTGTGGCATAGCCTACTACAGTGTTCATTCATGCAACCCCTATTGAAAGAAATGTTTCCACAATCAACATCATCATCATATTATTGGTGTGTAAGCTTAAGTTGCAGTTGTGACCAGCCATTGTACGTCCAAGTAGCAACACCAACTATGCTATCCGCTAGTGCTCTTAGACCAGTGCTGTGTTCCAATATCCATACTTCCATGAGTACACTTAAACATAGTACACTTGCCGCATGCACTAAGTGCGCTGATTTTCAGATGTCAATGTTGTTCCAAATCGAATACTCCGTGGTTCACTCACCGGAAATTACGATCATGACTGCTGCCGCGACTCCTCCCCCGCAATAAACATCCCGCTTTGAACGGTGAACTCTTTAAGCCTAGCAGTTATAAAAAGCTATAAAAGCTATAAAAACTACAAAATGTCTATTAATGCAGGCTATTTGGAAATTGAGCCGACTTTGGCTCAGCCCTCTTCCGCTACGTATCTAAGATGGCTGCCGTTGAGTACGAAAAGTGTACATCGATCCACACTGCGTGGTTTGACCGTTTTGAGAACACCATCCGGGTCCTTTCAGCACACTTATTTTCGCCCCGATCTTAATTGGAACGACCTACGTACTCAAATTAATTATAGCAAGTACGGATAGCATGGATATTGGAACACAGCGCAGGTAATTTTCGGTTAGTTGGGCGCCTGCTTTATCGATCTGTAAGATAGCCGCATGTATCATTTGGGCCGGAACCAACTTCTGCTCTCCACCGACACGCCACTCAGGGTGCAGGTTTAGTGGTGCGAGTTTGCTGCGGGGGAAAATCAGCTTTGCGCCGGGTGCAAACTAGCAACGATACATGTGTCGGTGCTGAAAGTCAATTGCGCTGGGTGCAAGATAGGGCCCATGGTTTCTAACCACTTTCAAATCAATACTTAAACCAATGACAAGGAGCTGTTTGGATGGATATCAACCTCATGGACCCCGTCCGGCCTTCAGTAATCCAATGTTCCATAGCTGCAGACCGGCACTTTGGCCCCTGAAACAGGGCACTCTGGCAGTACACTGTGTGTGTGTGTGTGTGTGCGTGCGAGTGTGAGTTTGTGTGTTTGTGTCACACAAGGCTACGTCAATTACAAATCATTTGTCAATGTCACTTTCTGCACCTCTGCTTCTTTTCTCCCATCTCTAGCTCTCCTATTCCCCACACACACACACACACACACACACACACACACACACACACACACACACACACACACACACACACACACACACACACACACACACACACACACATCCTGGCCTCTGGTGCAGCCCCCAGCTCTGTGGGCAACAACAGCGGGAGGAGGGCATACATCTTCTAGCACCACCTCACTAGAAACACAGAAGAAGAAGAGATGAAAGGACAGCCAGTGAAAGAGAACGTGAGGGGAAGGGGGGCTGGGACTGGGTGGTCAGATCACTCACACAACACAGGGGAGGGAGAGCACAAGAGAGAGAGTTGGACGGTGTGTGTGTGTGTGTGTGTGTGTGTGTGTGTGTGTGTGTGTGTGTGTGTGTGTGTGTGTGTGAAGAGGGTAAAAAAAAGTAAATGGTAGGGGAACAAAGAATGCCGTCAGGCATCAGCAAGATGAAAACAGAGTGATGGAAAGAGAGCCAAAGGTACAGAGGGAATGAACACCAGGGTACAGGGGCAGGCTTTAGTGTGTGTGTGTGTGTGTGTGCGTGTGCATGTGTGTGTGTGTGCGTGTGTGCATGTCAGGGTAGTTGGACAGCTGAACTCGAGGGAGTCTGTAATGGAAGATGGACAGCCAGTGACAGTCTGTGTGTGTGTGTGTGTGTGTGTGTGTGTGTGTGTGTGTGTGTGTGTGTGTGTGTGTGTGTGTGTGAGGGCGTGTGTAATAGAGGGGCTCAGAGCAGGGCCGTGTGAGAGAGTAAGCATGAAAGAGTGAAAAGGAGTGTGAGCGAGAGGGGGAAATGGAAGTGTGTGGGAGTGAGGGGGAAGTATTGTGTATGAGGAAGAAAAGACAGACTTATAGGAACAGGCTGCTGTGGGTTTGCCCTGGTGTGTGTGTGTGAGTGTGTTTGCATGTATGCGTTTGCCTGGAAGAGTCTACTTTTATTATAGGAGTCCACCCTTCCCTCCTTCTCACCTCACTTCCCCCTCCCGTTTCCTTTACTACTTCCTTCATTCCTTTCCCTCTGATGTTACCTTCCAGCGTGGATCAGCTGTCGATGTTATTCCCTCCCCCAGAACCAACCCAAAGGCCCCATCCATACAGGAAAGATTTTTGTGTAGAAATGCAAAAGTGTTGTACGTTTGGGCTGTCCACACGGACTCGTCATTTTCAATGCCTGCAAACAAACCTTTTGAAACCAGGTACCAGAGAACCAAAAAAAGAGGAAAACGATCCACTGTAGCTTTTTTGACTTGATTTGTATTATTTTTGTAGCTTTAAATACAGCCTCTTGGTAAATTGAATTACTAACTATACCTTAAAAAATATTTTCGGCTCAATACACAAACAAAACTAACCAAAGATATCAAGTATCATCTGGAAGGAGCAGGCAGGTGCTATGCAGCATAGAATAAGGGAAGGGGGAGGGATGGCCCATATTTTATTAGATTGATGTAAACGCAGATGCAGTAATTAGTCTTAGTTTGATGTCGGCCATTGTTCCGCACCCATGAGTCAACCGTGTCGTTAAGGTGTTGTTATTCTCCCATTGGCTGCAGATAAATACAGATAAGTGACCTCTGAGGGGAAACAGGCAACACTCCCATTACAGTGTTTCTTTGTCCATGAAGGGACACTGATAACAGTACGCCCATATCAATATGTTGCTTTGGTTTATATAATTGCCGACGCGGTGAGCCAAAGATTTATGAGCTCCCGGTTCCTCTGAAACCCACATCAAGGCTTTCCTAATATGTGTGCTAATATTGACGAAGCAATTACTGAAGTTCATTTAGTAACTACAACAGTTAATAACTGGCCGGGCTGTTTTTTGGATATGGCATATCTGCGCATACGCTCTAAATTGATTCCAAAAAAATGTCACTGCTGTAAAATACTAAGATCCTCCCTTCCATAGACGCCCCAAGTCATGAGAGGGCAGTGTCACACGTCTGCACCTCACAGAGAGGTGAGCCATGAGAGGGCAGTGTCACACGTCTGCACCTCACAGAGAGGTGAGCCATGAGAGGGCAGTGTCACACGTCTGCACCTCACAGAGAGGTGAGCCATGAGAGGGCAGTGTCACACGTCTGCACCTCACAGAGAGGTGAGCCATGAGAGGGCAGTGTCACACGTCTGCACCTCACAGAGAGGTGAGCCATGAGAGGGCAGTGTCACACATCGGCACCTCACAGAGAGGTGAGCCATGAGAGGGCAGTGTCACACGTCGGCACCTCACAGAGAGGTGAGCCATGAGAGGGCAGTGTCACACGTCTGCAGCCCATAGAGAGGTGAGGCAGAGCGCAGCAGAGCTCAGTTCACCAGTACATACATGCTTGTCTACTTGCTGCTTCGGCGCCACTGAAGTCACTCAGCGTGTCATAAGGTGCTGATAGAACGACTTGATTAGAGAGATTGGGGCCATATGCCTGTCCTGCCAAAGTGTGCCAGACAGACAGACAGACAGACCGTCAGACAGTCAGACAGTCAGACATTCAGACAGTCAGACAGAGAGACCGTTTTTGGCACAGTTCAGACACCTCAGTCACTTTTCAGTCTTGAGTCTCAAGCGCCTCGTGCAGTAGCTGCTCCTGAAAGAAATCTCAATTTTTCTGATTATGATTCAGGAGACCGATTCAATAGGCGCATTAGGCAAGACAGTATACATTTCTTGTTAGATGGCTAACTCATACAGAGAACCTTCTTGTGTCCACTAGATGGCTATCCCATAAACAAAAATGGTGTAACGCCACGATAAATTATTTACATGAATCTAATGTTGTATGTTGTAAAATATCTAAACAGGATGCAAGATATGTCCGGCAACAACATACAGACAGGTGCAGCATATTAAGTCATGTATTTTACTTTACTATTATTATTGTTATTGTTGTTATTATTATTATTATTATTATTATTATTATTATTATTATTATTATTAATTACAATAGTAAGCAGAACATTACAGGGTCCCGGTGTTTTTCCCAATTTCTGCTCTCTTGTCAGATTTTGCTACCTAGTGGTTCTGCGCATGCACATGACGACACTATTGATCTGCTGTGTAGTATTGGTGTAAAATACACACACTATACCCCTGAAATCTCCAATGAAGACGTTATTATACAGTATCAGAGTCTATTGAATCCTGCTATCAAAAAGGGCTACCTTATGTTTTTGGTAGCGTATTTAATCTGTTGATCAGCTGCCTCTGTCAAACGATGCTCCCACTACAGAAACGTGTTATTTGACACCACCACTGACTCCATGTACACTGTAAGAATATGGGGAGCATCTTTTGATACTCTATTTATAATGTCTTTATTGGAGATTTCAGGGGTACAGTATTTGGTACAGTATTTGTATTTTACACCAATACTCGATAGCTTTGTCATGCGCAGAACCACTAGGTTCTAAAACTTGGTAACCAGGAGAGGTCTTGTGAAATGTGGATAGCCAGGAAGTTGAAGCTGGTGACCCGCTCTACTTCAGCCCCTGTTGATGTGAATGAGTGTGTGGATGCTTGCCTGTGCTTTCCGGAAGTCGAACAATGAGTTATTTGGTTTTGGTGGTGTTGAGCGCAAGGATGTTATTTGCGCACCATGCTGTCAGGTGCTGGACTTCCTCCCTGTAGGCTGATTCATCATTGTTCCTGATCTAGCCGAGCACTGTAGTGCTGTCTGCAAATTTGATGATGTTAGTGTTGTGAACGGGGGAGAAATCATTGGTGAAGAGGGTGAACAGTGGGCTTAGCACACACCTTGTGTGGCACACCAGTGTTTAAGGGAGAAGTTGTTAGTGGAGGAGAGTTTTAACCTCACCGTCTGGTGGTCTGTTGATCAGAAAGTCCAATATCCAGTTGCAGATGTATATGTTGATGCCAAGCTTGTGTAGTGTCATGATCAGACCAGATGATTGTTTTAAAAGCTGAGCTGAAGTTGATGAATAGCATCCTAGCATTGGAATTGCTACTATCCAGATGGGTGCGGGCAGAGTGGAGGGCTGTGGATATGGCATCCTCAGTCGATCTGTTGGCACGGTATGCATACTGGTGGGGGTCTAGTGCAGGAGGGAGGCTGGGCTTGAGGTGGGCTAAGATTCATTTCTCAAGGCACTTGGTGATGATGGGTTTCAGGGCTACCAGTCGGTAGTCGTTCAGGCACTCTGGTTTAGATTGCTAGGGCACGGGATGATGCTGGTGGTCTTGAGACCACCGCTGCAAAGCACCACCGCCCGGTAGCGGGCAGCCGGAAGCGGGCAGCGCGTGGTTCAGTCTACTTCAGATTGATTTGGAAGTGGAAGAACCAGAGACGTCGGAGAACCTGACGCAGTCGTTTGTGATTCATAATTTCGCCTGGAGGCGCACAAAGCTTTCGGCCGTGATAATATGTATTATATGATATGAAGGCCTATTAGGCTATAAGATATTATTTAGATATAGAGCTCAAGGACTGTCACACAAGTGTCGTAGGCCTGGACTTCTTAATATGGATAATTGTTGTGCTGTTGGTGTTATTGCGCATAACACCAACCAAGGAGAACATCTCTGGTATTTCCACAATGAGACTCGTAGTGGAGATTATATTAGCCATGGTTGAGAGGTAATGGGGAAGGGAACTTTGGCTTTGACTCCCTGAACTACATGAAGGCAAGACATGGAGGAGAAAGGGATTGTTGCCCGAGATTGTCTCCCACTTGAGCCCCGCTTCCTGCTGCCCGTTTGTCGCTGCTGCCGAGGGACCCCCTGCAGCGGGTGTGTTGTCCGCTGTAGGAGGCGGTGGTGCCTAAGCGCTGCCCGCTGCCGAGGCGGCCAGGCTCCTGATGAAAAATCGC
Source organism: Melanogrammus aeglefinus (assembly GCA_900291075.1). Classification (NCBI taxonomy): domain Eukaryota; kingdom Metazoa; phylum Chordata; class Actinopteri; order Gadiformes; family Gadidae; genus Melanogrammus; species Melanogrammus aeglefinus. The sequence goes on along the minus strand of OLKM01001191.1, from coordinate 2,283 downwards.
GGGCAACAATCCCTTTCTCCTCATGTCGTCGTTCAGTCTACTTTCAAATTGATGTAGACGTGGAAGAACTAGAGACTAGAGAACCACGCGTCCCTAGAGACGTCAGAGAACCCAACGCAGTCGTTTTAGATCCATAATATCTCAGGAGGCACACACAGCTTTTGGCCGTGAGAATATATATGATATGATATATATGTATAATATGATATTATTTAGATATAGAGCTCCAGGACTTCCGAATATTTACAGAACACGGCTAAAGGCTGTGTGCGCCTCGCCATTGCGATACATCCACTGCAAACAGCGCATGGTTCCGTGGCTGCAAGCTGCTCAGGGCCACACCCCCACCCTCCTCCTTGACCACGCCTCTCTCCTCCTGATTGCATTAAAGCTACAGACAAAGCCGAACACGGCGCGCTTGGGGAAAGCTCAATGTGTGACTGGCTCGGAGTGGCTGTGTATTCTGCAACCACAGCTGCACCACACCACACCATTTCGGGAAACGTCTTTCCAATTACTGTGTTAAGGGGCCCACTAATCTCTATATTAAAGCATCCATAAAGTAGCATGCCATGGGACCTATAACGGGGAGACTGGGTGGGGGACATTAAAAGGCGGGCATTTGAAATGCGACTGCTTGTTGAGGGGCTGTATTATTTGGTATGACTTTTGCACTTTTTTGGCACTGTAAATAAACCAGCACCATTTTTGAACCTTAGGGCACACTCACACTAGGCCATCTGTACCATACCCAAGTACGTTTTCCCCTTAAAGTCTGGATCATTTGGCTAGTGTGAGCACACCATCCGTACTCAAGTACAGTTCAATCCGTGGCTGAGTAACACTTTGGAGAGGTGTGCTCAGGGCCACGGTTCAGTGCTACTGATCCGACGCACGACGGGTACGCAACCTGAGTGCTGGATGACGCGATAGTCCATGCGACCCTTCCTCTGGTTCCCTGAAGAAGGCCGAGTCTAGACCTTCTTTAGTATGTAAATTTGCAATACTCCCGAATGCTTTATATCTTTTTCAATGACATGAAGACACCCACATGCCATGAATAAGTTCGACGTTCAAGGCAAATACGCCAAGTATTCTTTATTTTGCTGACCACTTGTTTTTTATCCCGAAATAAGCCTCCAAGGCAGTTTCCGTCTGTAGTCTCATCTTCGTAGAATCGCACCATCTTTCAACGTTCTTTGTTTAATACGACTGCATCACCTTCTCTCCAATGACCGGCAGCTGTACATTTGGCCATGTAAAAACGCTCAGTGAGAGAGGGCTGTATCTGAGTAGAACGGCTCCAAACAAGAAACATATTCAGTAAAGTGCCAATTGTGATCTCTGTGTGGTTCTACTAACCAGCGGACGCTTGGTGATGACGTATTGTGATGTGATGACGGATGTACAAGAGGCCACTGTACCTTCAGGCCCAGTTGAGAATTGCTAGGTGAGCACAGTCCGGTGGGGGGGGGGGGCATTCTTACTCGTACGGTACAGGGCAACTTTGCCTAGTGTGAGTGTGCCCGTAAACTCTCTGAGCCGCCTCCTGCTTGCAGCAAGTTGATTCCTTGGTTGCGCCCCATCCTGCATGTGAGTTTGGGGGTTCAATACATCTTTCTCACAGGATGGATTTGTAACAATACACTTGCTTAAAGAATCAAAAACCTTCAACAAAAATAAATAAAACAATAGAATATACGCAATATGACATTATCAAAATGTACTGGTGCAAGGCATAGGTTTGAAGATGTTGGATTCAATGAAGATATATTGCTTTATAATGGCGTGGCATTTAGAAATTTGACCAAAGGTTTGTGTAGTTGTATTTCTGGTGTGTCTTGTGTTGTGTGGTGGCTGGGAGTGTGTGTGGCGTACAAATGTGTTATTGCAGGAGTGAAACTGGTTGATGTAGTGTGTGTCGATTGTGTAGTGTCGTGTGTCGTGTTGTGTTGTTCGTAGTTGTTGCGGGCAGTCGTTTAACATGGTCTGAAGGGTTATTTTACTGCAGCTGATTCTGCTGCGCAAATAGGTCTATCAAAACAACTTAAATGAATACCACATACCGGCGGTTAAAAATGACTCTGTTGGCCCCCGTAAATGGGTTGTTACTGAACACCGTAGGTGTGTTTTAGTTTAACTGCTTCAACCAATGACTTGCTATCCATCTAACATCCCGGTTAGGAGCCTTGCACATTTGAACCTGACGAGTCGCTATTTTGACAGCGTGTTTTGCAGTCTCCGCAATGCATGCACCCATGAATTATCAAACTTCAAATGGTC
>OLKM01001190.1:141829-156829 GCA_900291075.1 Melanogrammus aeglefinus | reverse complement strand
GTGATGAATGCAGAGTAGGGGAAAAGCTATAAATAACACACCCAGATGTATTTTAGTGGGCGGCCAGCATCCACAGAGCTGTGATGAACTCCGTCGGAAAGCGTAAACAAATGGAATGGGGATGAAGACACACACGCACGCGCACGCACGCGCACGCACGCACACACACACACACACACACACACACACACACACACACACACACACACACAGGAAAACCCATCTAGTCAAAGGCACACACACACACACACACACACACACACACACACACACACACACACACACACACACACACACACACACACACACACACACACACACACACACACACACAAATGATTACACGCATAGCAAACAATGTGCAACACAACACAACTTTTGTGTGTGTTTCTCATGATTGTCTTTGCGTTAGCTGTAGACTCAACAGCCGCCCCCGCCACACACCCACACCACATGTGTTTCCTCCTCACCATTGCCACCACCTGCGTCTTTTGCCTCGCTGTTGACTGCCCCAGACGCCCCCCCATCCCCCGCCCCCCCCCCCCCCCCCCCCCCCCCCCCCCCCAACAGTAGCCCACACCCGTCCATCCAGCGGCAGACGGCGGTTGATACAGAACGCCTCGGTGACACCGCGTTACATCGTCGCATAACGCCATTTCCTTAAGTCTGACAAATGAGGCCCCGGAAAGGCTGCGGGCGCCGCGGGCTAACGATGAGAGAACGTGTCAAACCCAATTGGCTGTTGTCACACCGCCACACCGCCGTGCTGATGGGAACACAGGGGACGCGCGCCAGCACACGTGCACTCGCACATACTCATATTCGACACACACGCACGCACACAGGCACACACCAACGCATGCACGTGCGCACACGCATAAACACAAAAGCAGGCGCGTACACAGGCACGCATGCATACGCACACACACATGCACAAACTTACAAACGCGCACACACACACACACGCACAAAAACACACACGCTCACACAAATCGAGGCACACGGCGAACGTGCAAAGCGGAGAGTCGCGTCGGAGGAACAGCAGACACGTATTTACATATCTTACACCCTGGAAAAACGCGCGCAGGAGAAACACCGAGGAGCAGACGGCGGCGACGGCGGGCGGCGTGCCACTGTCACAGTCGCCTTTGTGTCTGCTCTCCGTTCCTCTCACATCTCCCACCCTCCATATACCCTCCCAGTGCCTGAACAAGCAGCGCCCCGCTCAACCCCCCCCCCCTTGACCTCCTGTATCTACACCCCCAAACCCCCCACCCCCCCCCCCCCACCTCCACCTCCAGGCCCCGACCAACACCTAGCTGTGCTGCAGGTGCAAAGCTGCTGGCACGCTGTCAGACGAGACTTCAGCACTTACACACACACACACAGACACACACAGACACACAGACACACACACACACACACACACACACACACACACACACACACACACACACACACACACACACACACACTCACAGCCTGGCACCAACACCGCTGGTTTCTCACTCTGTGCATCAGTTCCTACACAGCTAGCCAGCTCACACTCTCACTGTCAACACATTTAGGAAGGCTAACAGCCACAGTGCAGTGTGTGTGTGTGTGTGTGTGTGTGTGTGTGTGTGTGTGTGTGTGTGTGTGTGTGTGTGTGTGTGTGTGTGTGTGTGTGTGTGTGTGTGTGTGTGTGTGTGTGTGTGTGCGTGCGCGTGTGCTAAATAACAGGCTGGAAGCGTGTGAAGAAAATAAGAGGAGAGAACGAACAAAACAGACACTGATTAAATATTATCATAGAACATGAGTGAATGATCTGCAAAAGATTGACCAACACTACAGTTTATCATCTCATGTGTCTCACAGGTCATGCTTCAATAAGGGGTGTTTATCAATTTTTTATCAACAGCTATTCTTTCTTCAGCACTGAACTCTGAACTCTGTTTGGCCGACCGTGTGGGACACAACATTTGGGGCAAAAATGCCAGCAAAACTGAATCCAGGTCAATTTTCCCCCTCAAAAATTGTTGATTTCATCTGTCAAAAGGCGCGTCTCCACCCGCGATGTGACGTAGCGTTTGGTGTGATGGGTCCTTTGAGTTTCTGACCTTGGTAAGAGCCTCTCTGTGTGCCGTGTGTCTCAACACGGCGTCACAACGGACGGCCCAGGGTCATTTGACAGCTCCTAACTGGTCTCTCATTAGCACTGGGCCATTGACAGTGCATGCTGGCAGGGAGACTGTCATGGCTTGAGAGTGTGTCCTACGTGTGTGCGTGTGCGCATGTGTGTGCGCCACAGATGTGTGCACGGCATCACGTACACACAGAACTGGGGTCCGAGACTGGGACTGAACCGGGCAGACGCGTGTCAGTTTGGCGCTCGGTGCGCACAGGGTCGTTGCCTAGACAACAGGAAACAGTGAACTTCAATCCAACACAATGCAACTTAACCTTTCCCGGATCCATGGTGTACTTCCTCCTAAATGCCCCCCCCTGCAGCATTTTCCCCTCCATCTTATCTGATATCTATTTTGCAGTCTTTATTCTGGAGAGCTATACGTTGGGTGCTGTGTTAGTCACTTCATGTCGTGCGTGTGTGTGTGTGTGTGTGTGTGTGTGTGTGTGTGTGTTTGTGTGTGTGTGTGTGTGTGTGTGTGTGTGTGTGTGTGGGTGTGTGTGTGTGTGGGTTTGTGTGTGTGTGTGTGTGTGTGTGTGTATGGGTGCCTGTGTGTGTATGCGCGAGTGATGGAGGTGTGGAGAATGCGAGGGAGAGAATGTATTTGTTTTGTGCTGTTGGCCACTGAGAAAGGAATCCTTCATCACACCCCAATTAATTATAATAGAAGCACCTGCAGAGTCACCCTCTCCATCACTCTCACCTTTCTCTCTCGCTCTCTCTCTCTCTCGGCAGAACAGAGATAAACTCACCGTCTCTGTTTTTATATTTATTTATGTATTATTAAGCGTCGCTCTCTTTCCAAGACTGATTCGCCCAGCCCGTTTAAACGGCTGCACATTACCATTTAAATAAAGAGGCTAGCTAAATGACCACTGGTACGACTTACAGAGAAGTGAAATTGTTTTTCTTTCTTGGGGCGACTCCATGCCTTCCCCCCGATTCACCCCCCGTACTTTCTCCTCATTGGTTTATGTGGTGGAGGTTTGATTAATAATAAAGAAAAAAGGAGATGAATGTGTAATCTTTGATTAAAATGTAAATCTCATCTTTTTAATGGATAGTACTGACTCAAAGAGCTAGGAACGAAATCCACCACAACCCAGGTATTTTAATTAGCCCAACAATTGAATAGAGATGAAGCCGTTGCCTAATGATTAACAAATGTCATGACATTAACAATCCTAGGACAAACTTTGCAGCTAGTTGTTCAGACTATCATGTTTAACCACCTAGCTACTTACCAAAGGCCTAGAATAACATATCCTCTCTATATGATATAGAGAAATTGCAATCTTGAACTTCAAATGTATTTTGTTAGTTTCATGTTTTAATAAACTACATTGCTGGGAAATAATAATTGTGTGGAGTAAATCGTTTACAGTTTAGTTATAAGTTTGAGTAATAACCTCGCTATAGTCGATCGCTACTACTTGTCAATAACAACAACCCTTTTTGGTTGTTGTTATTGACTAGCAGTACTGCACACAGCAGTCCCCTGCTGTATCTGACCTCTCCGTGCATGTCTCATTGCATCGTTTTTCTTGTAAATAAGGTGGATGATATGGTTCCTGGGACTTTTCCTAAGCGTATAAAGGCCTAACTAGCTAAAGTATGTTGATGGGAGAAGCTTAGCCTCTTATCTAAAGACCAGCATTATGTGCATGGCTGGTTTGGATTGATTCACACATAATGCCTCCACCACACCAAACCAGGGTGGTTTGAAACGGCTTCTGAATGTCTGTGTTGACGAGTCGTGTGACTTACTCTGGCCAGTCTCCCTCTCTCTGAGAATCACGAGAGAGATGCATGAGACAAATCAGTGTTTGTGACATTCACATCCAACATTTTTTGGGGTGGGGTGGGGGGGGGGGGGGACCGGCTGGGGTCCCGCATGTCTGACACAGATTGATCACCCTTGAAAAATGTGACAAATTTGGTCGTCTTGTAGCAAGCCTTATTTACCGCATCCTATTATCGTTAGGAGGGGCTATTAGACAGCAATTAGCTGAATATTATTCCAAACACCACCTCCGCTCTGGATGGATGGGTGGAGAGGGGAGGGGTTAAATAGCGGGGCGAGTGAGAGCACGAGGGGGGAGAGAGAGAGAGAGAGAGAGAGAGAGAGAGAGAGAAGAGAGAGAGAGAGAGAGAGAGAAGAGAGAGAGAGCGAGAGAGAGAGAGAGAGAGAGAGAGAGAGAGAGAGCAGAAGAAGAGAGAGAGAGAGAGAGAGAGAGAGGAGATGAGAGAGAGAGAGAGAGAGAGAGAGAGAGAGAGAGAGAGGCAATGAGAGAGAGAAGTGAGAGAGAGAGAGAGAGAGAGGCAGAGGGAGGGAGAGAGAGAGAGAGAGAGAGAGAGAGAGAGAGAGAGAGAGAGAGGAGGAGAGGCGTAGAGAGGAGAGAGAGAGAGAGAGAGAGAGAGAGAGAGAGAGGGGAGAGAGAGAGAGAGAGAGAGAGAGACAGGCAGAAGGAAGAGAGATAGAAGAAGTCGCAGAAGGAAGATGGAGGGGCGAGGGGAGAAGCTCTGAACACATGAGCTGTGAGATATGAAAGATTTATAGGGAGGACGGGGCAGATGAACAAAAGGAGGGGGTGAGAGGGGAGGGGGGACGGTGAGATGAGCGACGGCAGACGGCTGAGCCGCTGTGAGCGACACGTAGAGTGGGGTGTGTGGAAGAGGACAGTGAGACTGTGGCATGTGTGTGAACATTATTAAGCAAATGAAGTCGCTTGGCGTGTGGAGCGGAGGGGCCGGTGACATTGTGTGCCATTGTCAGCTGGCCCCCACCTCAGAGAGCCCACTGGAACCTGCTTCGTCCGGGAGCGTAATTAGCTTAAACGCTCGGAGAATAAGGAATTTGTCATCACTGGGAATCTTGTTAATTGGTCTGTATTAAAGGAAGACATTTGAAAAGTCATGTGTGTGTGTTTTCGTGTGTGTGCGTGCGTGTGAGTGTGTGTGTGTGTGTGTGTGTGTGTGTGTGTGTGTGTGTGTGTGTGTGTGTGTGTGTGTGTGTGTGTGTGTGTGTGTGTGTGTGCGTGTGTGTGTGTGTGTGTGCGTGTGTCTGTGCGTGTGTGTGTGTGTGTGTGTCTGTACGTGTATGTGTGTGTGTCTGTATGTGTGTGTGTGTGTGTGTCTGTATGTGTGTGTGTGTGTGTGTGTGTGTCTGTCCTGTGAGTGAAGTGAGAGAGAGAGAGCCAGAGAAGAGAGAGAGAATGAGACCAAGTGGCAGCATGACAGGAAAATAAGCTCTATAGAAAAACACGTTAATGCGCAACAAAAATGTACTTATTGCAAAAGTGCCGGCGTTCGCTGAAAAGGGGCAATTTAAAGAAAAGACAAAAAGAAGAAAACAAAACAAACAGACGCTGTCAGTCAACTTGATGGTCCTGTGTGAGTCAGCATGCCTGTGCATGAGGAAGACAGGTTTATACGAGACTACGGGGGACGTGGAAGGAGGGGACGGGATTAGCACCAGGGAGTGAGGGGAAGACGACGAGAAAAAGAGTGCGGAGCCACTGTATACCGTCTTCAGGCGTGATTGGCAAGGGTATTACCCTTATGTTAATGAAAAGAACCAAAGGCAGAATTCATTAGGACACAGCACATTGTCAGTTAACCCCCTGCATTGACTTCAGGGATAAATACACGACGACGAGATACTGAGTCACACCGCCTTGACACCTAGGGCCATGAAGACAATTACTGTTACTCACATCTACACACATCCAAACATAACGACACGTGAGGCTATGTGTATTCATGACAGTCACACCATTAGATATTATTAAGGATCACGGGGGGGAGAGATAGCAAGACCCTTGCACCTGTAAACAATTTTGTGGGTTGAGGCGTAAGGCAATGTTTATATGTTCTGCCAATCGCACATCTCCCACTCTATGTATCTATCTTTGCATCCACTTTGGGTCTCGGTATTAAAACACAAATCGACAAAGTCAAAAGGGGAAGGACACTAGCGCAGCGTCTGAAACAGGGATGCAAAGGAACAGCGCATGGCACTGCTAATACAGCAACGCTCGGGCCCTATGAATCAGCTCCATAAAAGCCTATAGAATTAGATGATCATATTTATTAGGTTAGGTGCCCACGCGTGTGTGTGTGAAATGTATAGTGGCCAGCAGCCTCTATATACTGCAGTAGGCTGAGGGTACACTTTGTCCTGTGACAGAGAGAGAGAGAGAGAGAGAGAGAGAGAGAGAGAGAGAGAGAGGAGAGAGAGAGAGAGAGAGAGAGAGAGAGAGAGAGAGAGAGAGAGGAGAGAGAGAGAGAGAGAGAGGGAGAGAGAGAGAGAGAGAGGGGAGAGAGAGAGACAGAGAGAGACAAAGAGAGACAGAGAGAGAGACAGAGAGAGACAAAGAGAGACAGAGAGAGAGAAAAAGAGAGGGGAGAGAGAGGGGAGAGAGAGAGAGAGAGAGAGAGAGAGAGAGAGAGAGAGAGAGAGAGAGGAGAGAGAGAGAGAGAGAGAGAGAGAGAGAGAGAGAGAGAGAGAGAGAGAGAGAGAGAGAGAGAGAGAGAGAGAAGAGAGAGAGAGGGAGAGAGAGAGAGAGAGAGAGAGAGAGAGAGAGAGAGAGAGAGAAGAGGGAGAAGAGAGAGAGAGAGAGAGAGAGAGAGGAGAGAGAGAGAGAGAGAAGAGAGAGAGAGAGAGAGAGAGAGAGAGAAGAGAGAGAGAGAGAGAGAGAGAGAGAGAGAGAGAGAGAGAGAGAGAGAGAGAAGAGAAAGAGACAGAGGGAAAGAGAGAGCGATAGAGAGAGAGCCTAGCCCTGTCAGGCCCAGTGCGACTCGGTCCAACTTGACCTCGCCGGCCCCGATCCATCATCGGCACCGATGAATCATCTCAGTGCCAATAAATCCTCGGCAGCAATACATTACAGGCTGGTGGCGGGCCTCAGAGATAATGACATTGAGCAGTCCCCTTGGGTGGTGGGAAAAGCCTGGCCCACGCGACACACTTGCTTACCGAGGCAATAATATATGGAAATTTGCTGGTACTCAAGGCAAGAGACACGGGCGGAAACTAAGGTGGTTGTGGGGGTAGTTCCCCCCCCCCCGCCCCGCCCCATCCGCCGTGCACAGCGTGAGATCGAACCGGTTTCTATCACTTTTTCCCCACCATCCAATCTCGGAGGTTATTCCAGCAGGCTGAAAGCGTCTACAAATCAGCCTTCTTGCAAAACCCCTCTTGATATGCCAATACCCAATTTCTGTGTGTCTTATCAGGCCCTGGTAGATACGGGGGGGGGGTATATACAGTGGAGAAACGGGACAGAGGTAGATAGACATCGTCGGCTCGCTCTGTGAAAGCTCACAGGCACACCAGCGGTGCTGGAACATGAATGAGCTAACAGAAGTCCACTTTTGTTCCTTGCTGCCGTGCAGCTGATGCTGAAATCGATCGTGCCAGCTAATCCCTTTGCATTCACTGTAGATCTCTTGAAGGCAAACACAAGAGGCACACACACACACACACACACACACACACACACACACACACACACACACACACACACACACACACACACACACACACACACACACACACACACACACACACACACACACACACACACACACACACACACACACAAACCCATGCACACGCAAAGACAGTTTAACTGGTGTACGCACTGATCCGAAAACTAAACAATAAGGTCAACTCTGCGAGCGATTGGAGAGTGCTGGTGGGATTTTTTTTTTTATCGTAGACATAGCCAGTATTGAGAAAATGTGGTTGTGAGTTGGCCCTGCTATAGCAGGCTTGCATGGGTACACTTATCTGAATTCGGTAGTGGAGCCTGAAACTAAGACCGAGAGCTTAACTGGTTCTGTCTAGCATTGTGACCTATCGACTATGGAGCGAGTGGATGATGGCCATGGGAATTTTTTAAGAGAACGCTAGCAGATTTTAGATAAAATGGAGCACTTGCACGCTGGGCAACTTTCACTATTCTCATGGTGAGCCTGAACGAATACACTGAAAATTGCAAAATAATTAAAATATGTTGAACTACACCGGCTGTAGAAACATGGTTCATACTAGACATTGCATATTCTTGAAGTTTTTCATGTAAATAAATGTCTGTCAAGTCATCAACCATCACCAAACGAGGTGACACAAGGTTGTCTGTATCCCTGTTTGTGACGTGTTTTCCATCAACCAGCAGTGATGGTTTTGCCAGAGGGAAGGTGGAGCTAACTAAAGGGAATCCTCTCAACTCGCTGAAGCAAACTGACAACATACTGATGTCACTGTTTGGGTCTCTTGGAAGTGAGGTTGAAAAAGGCAACGGGGACAACCGTAACCGAAATAAATGTAGCCAAAGTAAAATGAGAAAGAAATCTTTGAGATCGAGGGGATTTGTTCTTTAGGTAATGATTTTCGCACACATTTTGACCGGACTGTAATTACACTACAAAACACCCTTTTGCACTTAATGGTTGACCTACTTGTTGTAGTCTATGTTAAAAATGTAGTCACAATTCACACTTTTGTATTATGAGATTGTATCATGAGATCATGTATTTTGACTTCAATGTATTTTGCCCAAAAGACGGCAAATGTAATCACATTTTATAATTACATTAAAAAAAATAAAAGTTAAATATAAGTTCTGTTATACACATTTAAAGGTGAATCAGCTTTGACTTGATCAGATTTTATAAAATATTATGCTTGATAATGCTTTCAGTTCAGTTGAGAAACACAACTCCTGGGAAGACCAAGGAGTCAAATAAGACATGTTGATGATACTACTGTATGCAACAAAATAACGCCAACAGGACCAAATAAACTCGAAAACAAAGACAAAAAATGTCATATAGCCTGATTAAACATTTGGCTAAAGTATAGAAACGGTTTGCCTTGAACATCAGAAGAGTTGTTGGTGTGAAAACAACAGATTTAGTTAGATTTAGGTGCTGCAGTGTCAAAAAAATCGATTGTAGTGGATCACCGATGGAGAAACACTGTCTGGACCCAAAAGCACAGAAATACAATGAACATCTCAGGGAAGATCTGAGATATTCTGTACCAGAACAGCAGTAGTACCTCAGCGTTGACAGCAGAGAGGAAGGAGAGGCTTGCGCTGATAGAATAAAAGTCTGTATTTATTTATTTGATCTGTACATTGAACAAGTGTACCTGACTGCAGCAAGAGGAACACAAAAACAACAGGATGCTTAGCGCAAAAAGAGTCGCTCGCGAAGCAGAGGTGTTACAGGTTTAACAAAGACATATACACGCTTGATCCAATACTGCTTACATTTTGTGTGAACGTGGAGCAAGTCTTTAAGGGAGTTGGGATGGGACTATGGACATTTCAACAGCGTCTCATAACGTTGGGGCCTTGACAACAGGCCTCACATAAGGGATAAGATCCATTTCTTCTCAAACCTAATCAACACTGCATTTGTTCCAACTTCTTCCAAGACCTTACTGTAATTACCCGATCCTCGGTAGAGAAGAGATCCATGACGCAAACACATACAGCTCAAACACGTCTTTGTAGGTTTGCTTTCTTTTGACTTCTACAAAATTATAAACAGGGTAGCTATGTTCAGCGCAGATTCTAAATTTGACTCTTTCCAATCAAGGTTCACAAGCATATTCCCCTTTCTCTGCGGATAAACCGTTAGCTCCACTGTACAGTAAGTAGAGGCAGTGGAAAAGTCTCCAAGTTAAAATATGCACACAATACAACCGACCGAAAATTGTGTGTGGAAATTCGGTTTGACAAGAGGCAGAGTCTTTTCTACCAACCCAACCTTACATCCCACATAAACAACACCTGAATCACAGTAGAGTAGGGATATGCCTGTTCATCTTCATGGTCACAGAGAATTAAGATACACACACGCAAACACACATATACAATAGTACGACTAACAGGAGGACTACCAAAAAAAGAGTGACATACTTCAAATACTTTTGGTGCTCTGATGGAGCTCAACATCTTGGTGGGTTACATTGATGTCACTGGCCAGTGTGAGAGGAATGAGATGCACACCCAGCAAGTGAAATATAAATCACCCTAAAGCCTTGTGACGCTGTAAAAGCGGTTCTGCGCCTAGAAAAACAAAGATCAGGTTCACAGTCGTTTGTCAATGAGAAAAGCGCTTGGTGGATACATATATTTAAATAATAATCCTATTTACTTATATAGACTTAGATATATTCATATCTGATAATTATTTTCTTTGAATTCAGCAGCAAAAAGGGAAAAACAGTGGGTGATTGGCAATCCTGCAACCGCGCTTCTGATTGATAAGAATTGCCCTCAGGTCAATAATTCATGGTCTTTCCACTCCAAGTCCTCACCGTCGTACAAAACCTATTCTAAACAAACAGCACAATAGTACAGTTGAATCTTTGTCAAGTAGGATCCTCTTTGGTACGGCCACTACGTACATTCCTAATCTCCCGTCACCTCACTTGTTATAGCCGGACATAAACACTATGAAACTATGTAAAACCATGTTTTGTGAAACCAAGTCTTATGAAGCTATTCTGACCCGAGTAGAATACATTTTGCAGAGATCCAAAGCCGTGTATGTAAAAATGAATAGAATTTGTTTGAAGCATGCAACCAGTGAAATCACATTCTTGTTCATGGAATTGCCATCTGAGTGTGGACTAGTCCTGTTTGTATCTAGTGTAGCCTGATCTAGTTATATAGAAATGCATATTTGTCATACCTGCAATAAAGTTTAATAAGTAAACAGTTAGGAAATGTGTAGATGCTGATGAATCCATTTTGAGGTACTGGAAACTCCTGCACGTTTGAGTCCAGGAAAAGTATTGCATGACCAATATTTGGATGGATAGTAGAGTATTTTTTAAAGTATATATATACACACATATAAATATATGTATATATAATATAAATATATAATTAGAAATAAATATATATATGTATATATATGTATTTATTTTATAAATATATATATATATATGGATAAATATATATGTATATAGATATATAAGTATTTATGTAGATATATCTATATGTATATATATATATATATATATATATATATATATATATATATATATATATATATATATATATATATATATATATATATATATATATATATATATATATATATATATATATATACACACACATACACACATTAAAGTGATTATATAATTTTGGCTTAACATTTCATAAGCTTGATTAACTGATACGGGCAATTCACACACATTAGTAACAGAGCTGTATTTATGCCGATAAAAACATAGAAAAAACATAGCACCATTTGAGGTCCGATAGACAGATCGGTTAGAAAACCTGTTTGCTGGTAGCACCGTCGACCAGTTTAAAAATCTCAAAAGCGGAACACAGACAGACACGCCCACCGACAGAGCAAAAAGAGCGGAGATAGACACCTAGAGGAAACCCCTTCCCCACGCAGACAACCAATTACAGCAGCGCGTATTAAAACGGACCTGTCCCCCTCGGAGAACGCCAAGACTCTCCAGAGTACCGAGGTGTTTTGAGAAGTTTCATATACTGTACATGTTAAGAAGAGGATATTCAGGTATAACTGTTGCATGAGCGTCTTCCATTTTTTTTTGGTGTTTTTTTTTTTCTTTCTTTTGTTAAATACACGTATATTAGTTTTACAGTCACGGACAAACGGACACCAGAGTAGCAATGAGGTAGGACGGTAAAAGCAAGATGAAGTAGAACCGGTTTTGTGGATTGTATACAACGTTTGCCGCACAACTTTTGTCGAAGTACGGGTGCAAGGGGTAAAAAGAAACCAAAAAAAAACGAAATAAAAAAAACACACAGGGGCCCATTTTATCAATCTCAGGTAAGTCTGACACGGCGTCTCGCGTCGAAAACCACGACCGGTCCTCTGCGCAGGCAGGCGATGCGACACAGAGCCCTGTCGGAGAGAGTCTAGCTAAGACTGATATCTACAACATCAACCTGTCAAAGAACGACCCCCCCTAAATAAAAACTAATATCACAAAGCTGCTTTGCTTGTGCAGATTAGACAAGACAGGATTTCACAAGATAAGCCTGAACACAGAAAGTTCCACAGTGCGCATTTTGTACATTTGGGAATTCTTTATATTATTCTAACGCTGCCCCTTTGGATAGAGCGGAGATGTGAGGGGGGGAGGGGGGGCAGGTTGTCTCCCGTTGTGGTGACCCCGACTGTTGATGGTCATACCCCCCCCCCTGCCCATTTCGGAATTCTTTATATTATTCTAACGATGCCCCCTTGGATAGAGCGGGGGTGTGAGGGGGGGGCAGGTTGTCTCCCGTTGTGGTGACCCCGACTGTTGATGGTCATACCCCCGCCCCCCCTGCCCTGGTCTGTGATGGTGCTGGGTGGCAGCGTGGATGCTGTAAGCTCTCGTCTCTGTCGACGTGTGTTGCTAATGTGCTGCCTGAGCCCAGATTGTCCTCGACATGGGCCTTGCTACAAGAGACAGGGTCTGGCCTCACAGTTGCAGATAAGGCTAAATATGGGTAATAAATAAAAAGAAAAAAAGAAACACACAAAAAAAACAAAAAAAAAAACGTTGACGCAGATTTGATCTGCCGGAGATGTTTTTTCGGTTAAAGGATTTCTACCGGTGGTAGTTATCCAACCGCAGGAATCCAGCCTTTGATAAACAACTCAACATGACAGTGGCTGTTATAGCTATCTTGAGCACTGTTTAAAAACTACCAACCCTTTTTTTTTTTGGCAACAGAAAATCAAAAACAAAGTGACAACAGCGTTACAGAATCTCAGCAAGGTTTGTCTTAACACAGCAGAAAACGATTTGTTTAAATACACTATTTTAGCTGCAAGTATTAGTTATACATGCTGATATTTGTACATACACCATGAAAGGGAGAGATCTGAAATCAAACCATATATATATAGATATACATTATAGATCTAATATGACACCTTTGTGGTGGATTAAGATTTGTTTAGCGCTAAAACATTGGCAAAGGCCAGTCTTGTGCAAAAAATCTGGCTGATTTCTCAGTCAGTCACCTCATTGTTACCTTTATCCCATTCACCTCTCAACACTTTGGCGTTAGAACCACTCACTGGTAAAAAATACTCCATTATCTGTACAAACCTCTGTCATTCCTCACCTAGCATCTTTACACGGTACGCACACTATTCAGTCAATGTAAATATTACATCGCTGAAGACCTTAGATCGGGCCATCTAATTATCAGGTGGTACATCGAGAATGTTTCGGGCCCTATAAACCCGCTTGCCGGTAAAACTACAACAACACCAACAAATAAGTCGACTCAGGCCAGGGGAGAGTCTGTTAAGGTTCAGGAATCTAGTTCCCTTCTGACACGCCTTGCCTTCCAGACAAGACTTCTGGGACGTCTTGTCCTGCGAGGGCAGACAAGCCGATCTCACTGAGCGAAAAGCTATTTCTCACCATTTCCCATTCACGCTCAACAGCAATCCCGAACCTAACAGGTCCTAAGGTGCTTCTTAACTACACAACCATCACTGGGCCTTATAATTCTATAAAGATAGAAATAAAAAGGAAAGAAATGATACAATAATATGTCATTTTGGACAATTACACAGTTACAACTCTTTTAAGATTGTTGAATTGTACCAGGGTTTAAAGTGCATTCAATGTCAATGATTTGGATCATGCTAGCCGTCTACTGCATCTCGACCACGTAGCGCAAAGCTCGAACCCTACGATAGATCCTCATCTTGTTTTTTTTACCGAAGTGGACTGTCAGGGGAATTTAAGGGGAAGACCTATCCGTCACCCGTTGAGCGTATCACAACCCAAGATCAATGCATCATACATTTCTAATCACTCAGTTTCATATGCTAGGAGGCAGCCTTGTCTGTGTTCAACACAGCACGTCACAGCTTTGAGAGGGAACAACAACTTTTCTCTGATCTCTCGTCTGCGTGTCAACGCCAACACACCACCGGTTGGACACAATATGAGGCTGAAAGCCAAACGATTCTCCTGACAGAGATGATATATCCGCAAAAAAAGACAGATAACATCAAATCAAATAAAAACGTCACTTTGATCTAACCGGCCAAAATAAAACTGCTGATGCCGTGGCTTAAAGGCGACGGAACTAGACACCGAAAATATAAACTTTATAAAAATTAAATTTTATGTACACTAAAATGCCACCGAAATATGGTAACCCTAACAAAAAAAATAAGTCTGATTAAAAACGTTCCATACATCGACAAACTGAACCAAACAAAAACAAACAAAAACAACTCTAAAAGACAGAGAGAAAGATACAGAGAGAGAGAGAGCGAGAGCGAGAGCGAGAGAGAGAGCGAGAGGCGAGAGCGAGAGCGAGAGAGAGAGCGAGAGAGAGAGAGAGAGAAGGAGAGAAAATAAGACAAACAGAGAAAGGCTTGACGGGCATCTCCGCAGCAGATTCACAGTTAGCCACCTTAGGTCACAGTAGAGATTTCAATCTGCAGCGTTTAGTTCCAGCCTGCAAACAGCCACACAAACCATTCAGGAATCTGGACACAAACAAGGGAGGAGTAGAGGGAGAAACAAACGGGGACCCGACACTAAATGACTCACCAGAAAAAAAGAAAAAGAAAACAAAAGAAAAAGGGGGGGAGACATTTCCAAAGTTCGGATGGTATGGCTTAAAGGAAGTTATCACAAGGGCAACGTCTGCCTGTCCCTCTGGAAGGGGTCAGGGAATAGAAGAGGATAGGGGTGGGGAAGGGGGTTGAAGAGGGCCCAAAACAAACCCCCTGCCATCGGTACAGGAAGGCTTCACAGACCGCCTCACCCGCCTCTAATACTGCCTTCCTCGACCGCA
>OLKM01001190.1:119329-139329 GCA_900291075.1 Melanogrammus aeglefinus | reverse complement strand
TGGGGGTTGGCAACAGACGTGAGCCAACTTTGGAAACGGACGTCTTCCAGCCAACTGTCCTTGAATTTGCACCTAACCATTGTCGCAGACTAGCTAGCAAGCACGCAGATAATCGTTTATATATGCAGGTAGCAAGAAAGAAGCCTCTCTACATGTCCTTCCTGAAAAGTCACTCGGAAAAAAATGAAAAATATATAGTCCTGCCCCGACAAATTTAAGACCTTTAGTTACAGTATTCAAGACCAGCATATGACATTTGTAACGAATTTAAGGCTTTTTAAGGCCTTAAATTTAGAAACATGAATTTAAGACTTTTTAAGACTTTTTAAGGATGCGCGGACACCCTGTCAAAGGACGCCCGTACGACCTGTCCGACCGCATTAGCCTCGCCTTTGAGGCCCATCCGCAGGCCTCAAAAGGTCACGGGGTCGCGCCTGCTGACGCCCTCTTACTTGCTTTACCCTAGCAGCTCGAGACCTTGTTGCTCTTCAGGACCCACCCTGAACGCTCCTTAGCTTATCCCCGTCCACACGGCTCATGTGGGCCTTTTCTGTCCTCATACCATAGATGCTGGTGGTCAAACTCCTTATGACTAGAGTACCTCTGGCCTAGCGCGTCCGACTGAAGGGGCAACCCCCCCCCCCTTTCCAGAGCTTCTTACCAGAGCATCTCTACTTTAGCGTGTCTGATCGAGAGGGGGTAGCCGCTACGCCCTTGCAATATATGTTTAAACTCAAAGGACGTTTGCACCGGCGGAGTCAAGAGGTGGACTCGTCTCTCAGCTTAAAACAAATCCGCGCAGGGCAAGGGTTTAGCTGTCCGCGGCTGGCAGGGAGCCAGCGCTCTGGGGCCGCGGCCTTACCTCGGACTATCTTTAACTTGCTGGGTGAGAGCGGGGGTTTGGGCAGCGCGTCCTTCTTCTTCTTGGTGGCCACGCCGGTGACGCTGCGGTTCTTCAGGGTCTCCGTGCCCCAGATCATCACCGCCAGGTTCTTGGTGAACTTGGAGTCCCCCTGGGTGCGTTGGAGCTGATGCCACTTTTCCTCCTCCACCCAGATGCCCCCTCCTAGATGGACCTGTGGGGGACGACACCGCCCAGATCAGTACACATGCATGTGGCGAAACACACACACATCACACACACACACACACACACACACACACACACACACACACACACACACACACACACACACACACACACACAGCAACTGAAAGTGTTATGGAATGAACCCAGCGACACTGTCGGAACACTCTAATCCCCACTGGTTTAAATCCAGACTGGTTTTTAATCCAGACTGGTTTAAAACCACTCCGATCACACTGAGATTAATGACTCCCAGCCAGCAGGGGCGGATCTCCTTTAACCAGCTCACACTCCATCCAATTAGGTAAGGGAACACAGGAGAACATAATGAAACACTCTGTTTGAAGCGGACACAGTCTGCAGTGTGCACCGTGTCGTTTTATGCGGAAGTCTGCAGAAAACTACACAACGACAGGATCACCCAGGCAGCCTTCTCTAGGCAATCGGTGTGAGCAAACGTATCACATGGCATCATTGACTGCACCCCCCCCCCCCCCCGTATCCTCACCTCACTTATCAGGGCAAAGTCTTTAGGCTCGCATCCAAAGGGCTTTTTCCCTGGACAGCTCATGTACTTAGGGCCCAAAAGCCAGCAGACACAAGCTCTCAAGTTCAACACACAACACACCACACACACACACACACACACACACACACACACACACACACACACACACACACACACACACACACACACACACACACACACACACACACACACACACACACGCACAAACCTGTCAGTCACTTTAAATTCCTCTGCTGAAAATAATTAATATGGGGTCCCTGATGTAGGAGGAGAGTTCTAATTTGCTTGTGTTCTTCACGCTTCACGTGGCTACGGGCCCCAGAGCTTGTAGTACCAATTCCCTCCTGTCATCCGCCGACAGGACGACGGCTGAATTACGGTGTTTGGGGGGCGCAGAGAACCCGAACAGGCTAATAAACACTGATGATGGTGGTGGCCTGCAGAAACAATAATAATCCTCTCAACCTTGTTTACCTGCTCTGGTAGGGCGGGCGGCCGCAGAAGGGGGTGAAATAACTCGAAAAAAACCAGGGCTGATTAACTTCAACACCGTGTTCCCTGAAGTTCACGTGTGTTGAGAGGAAATAGGCCGTTCCCCATTAAATCATGCCATCTCCACGGACGCACACACACAAACAAAACGCCCACAAGTGGCCCGGGCGGCGGTGAGCCAAGGACAAAGAAGGAGGAACGGGATGGGATCACGGGGGTTAACGGGGGTTAATCTCAAATTATAGCTCCACGATAAGGGGAGAGGACACCAAGACTGGGGGAGGAAAACGGTGGAGGAGAAAGGGTCGCCCATCGCGGCGAGAGAGAGAGAGAGAGAGAGAGAGAGAGAGAGAGAGAGAGAGAGAGAGGAGAGAGAGAGAGGAGAGAGAGAGAGAGAGAGAGAGAGAGAGAGAGAGAGAGAGAGAGAGAGAGAGAGAGACGTGGCAGAAGGAGCCGTGAGCCATGTCTGCTATGAACAATGATGATGAGGAGCAGACGGAAAAGGAAAAAGACAATTAAATAAAAAAAACGGGGCGGATACGGTGGGACTGACCTTGCCGTCGTTGCAGGTGTACACCGCTCGCGGAGATGGCGAGTGGCTGGAGCTGGTGTTGGCCTCTTCCCTGCTCATCTCCTGGACCTCCACAATGGGCTCCACCGCCTCCGTCT
Source organism: Melanogrammus aeglefinus (assembly GCA_900291075.1). Taxonomy (NCBI): domain Eukaryota; kingdom Metazoa; phylum Chordata; class Actinopteri; order Gadiformes; family Gadidae; genus Melanogrammus; species Melanogrammus aeglefinus. The sequence continues at coordinate 136,552 of OLKM01001190.1, read as the reverse complement.
TCATTGTCTGGGTGCCATTGTCATGCATGGGCTCTAGGAGACGGGAGGGGGGGAGAAGAAGCCATATTTGTAGTCCCGAGTACGCAAATCCTGAGTCTGAAATGATTGAAATGATTGAATAACAAAACTACAACACGACTCAGGGGGAAAAAAACACAACAGAGTGGACCTGGGATGCGTCTCAGTATCATTGGTTCCCCAGCAGAAGGTGGCCAGGGGGTGGGGGGGTTTCCTGATTTCTAACCTTGGAGTGGTGCCTGCCTGACTCCTTGCTTACCAGCTCGGGGCCAGAATACCCGGCACCGGGAGACAGCCGGTTATTTTAGCCCAGTGGCTAAAGCTAAGCTGACTTGGTGGCTGGCCACTCTAAGCTCCAATTTAGCTGATGAGTTTTAATATTGGTCGGTGCACTCCATCACCTGCCGACCAGCGCCCTGGGGTGCTGTAATCTTCAGCCTGTCCTTTAGATGTCATGCCAGTGGCCCGGCCAGCCAGTGATATCCCACAGGGGACAGTGGCCTGATGCAGCCACTTGTTAGAGGGCTGTGCCGTTCATGGATACCTCATGTCCTCTTACTCACTCCACCTCCGCTGAGCTTGTGCAGACAAATGCAGCTGGACTCCTTCTGGGTGACTATTTTGGTATTGTGAAATACAACAGGAAATATTAAGCAAAACAATCAAACTAAACCCAGATGGAACAGTCCAGCCACAATATTTAGTTATTTCAGTTATTCTGAAATAAAAAAAAGGCCTATTTTTGGACCAGGGAAACCACCGGTCCAGTCCAGCTGTGGGGAGGTTTTTGTTTTGTACATCTCAAGTCAAGTAGAGCCAGTCAACTTTGTAAAAAGAAAAAAGAAATACTAGGGGAGATCTTATGTTTTCCTGTCATATGGACTAAAAGACAGTTCCTGTTACAGTTACTTTGGGCCAGAATCAGCACATGTTGCCGTCTGTTACAACTCATGCTGCGATATGTCTTATCATTAATGTGCCCACCAAGGCTGTCAGCTGATTCACTTTGATTTCAGCACCCAGTGAGACTTCCATTTAAAAGAGAAGCGCTGGTTCAACTTGGAAGTGTGCCAACAAGACCCTTTTCACAGCTCCAAATCGAACAACCCTTTTCTCATAACAAGCATTTCCTAGCTTCAATAGTAACAGGCTAATGTTGTTCACATCACTTCCACATCAAATTTCTCCAACTTGTGCCAGCGTCCTAACATCCCCTCGCGGCAATTATGCAAAGCACATGTTAAGAAGTTTGTCTAGCGAGCATGAATTATGGCCCTCTCAGACGGTTTAAGCCCCAGGGCTGAGCCTGTCACTGCCAGGAATGAGCCCTTCTGCTTGACACCTTGAAGAGCTACGTTTGCTCAACATTTCTCAATGCACTGCAGCCTGGTTGTGAATTGATTACGTACTTGACTATTCACACTGGAACATTGCGATTCACACAGGAACATTGTGAATAGTCTACAACGTTGAGGCAGCCAGATCCATCTCATAAGTTCCTAGAAGTGGCTCTAATTGAAAGCTACCCTCTACTGTGGGAGTTGAGAAACAGGCTCCAAAGAATGACAAGTTGAATGACACGGTATAGTGTCATGTGATTCAATATTAATCCAGGCCTTGTTTGAAGAAGCTGGATTTACAGGTAAAGTTCAGTAAGAAATCAGAGGAAGCCACAATTTTCAGTTTCAGTTTCAGATACCAAGATAACACTACTTTCAGTGGAGCTAACGTGACGACTCATGCTGTAAACTAGCCTGACATAGCCAGACCAATTCGCAAATGCATATTAGTCTGGAACCTCTCAGTTCATTTTCAAAGAGTCGTTTCCAACAGTTGCAGACCAAAATTTCTCTGGAATCAATTGGATGGGCCTACAACCAAACAGAGTAATGAAACGCATGACAAATCAGTCACAGCATCTTTGTTGTTTATGAAATGCCTCACTTTTCTTAAAAAAATTAACTATTAAAAAAAAAGTAGATTAGGGCTGTAGTCAGACAAAGAAAATCTTGGTTGACTGAATTTCATCATACTGTTCGACCAATCGATTGGTTGGAAAGAAATTAAATCTGCACTTTATCTTAGATTAACTAAATCTGCCACAGAGCACTGAGTGCATTCTACCTGGTAGCCTCAATAGCATGTGATTACCGTGTGAAGGAAGACTGTGGGTTTCAGATCCACTCTTGGTCCAAATCACTCAAACATCAGATATATTGTTCTGCATTTGTCGCTCCAGTCCCCAAAAATAATGGATTAAGAAGCGCTTCTCTCCTTATGAAAGTAACACCAGCGATTGTCCAACCAATGAGTGTATGGTCGGACAAGAGGCCAGAAGTTGGCAGCCCTAATTAATATACCATAATAATGCACCTCTTGTTATTTGAACCACCAAATAAAAAACAAAACAATTGTCTGGCGAACCCTAAATAGGCCTCAGTTAACCTTGCAGAGCCAGCTCTTCCAAGTTGACGTAGCGCTAATGATTGGAACAGGCTGGGACTTTAACCAATAAAAGCACTGAGTTCAGGTCGGCTTGGGAATTCACTGATCAATCACAATTTGAGGGTGATAAGAGGATGGCTTTGAGCCTATCATGAGAGTGCATTTTCCAGGTTCAACCCTTTCGAGATTGAGTGAAAAAGTTCTCGGAATTTAAAATCAGCTGCTCTGAATCCGCAGGAAGGTGCTTGCTCTATTCAGAGTTCGGGGTAAGGTTAATGATATCCTAACCTTCTACTTGGGTCCCTGATATTGATAGAAAATTCGATGTGTGTGTGTACGCAGGCATGTGCGTGTATCTCGCCTCTCACCACTGCCCAGCCTCATGAGAAGCACGTCCTGCAGCCGCCTGTTGAAGTCCCTCAGCTCCTTGACCTCGGTCAGCAGGCTACCATACTCCTTCAGCTTCTTGGCCTGCTGCACCAGCTGCCTCCGCGTGCGCTCCAGCTCCTGCTGCAGCCTCCTCATCTCCTCCTCCTGCTGCCTGTAGCTGTGCACCAGCTCCTCGTACAGCACCCGGGGCACTGCGCCTGCCGCCGCCGCCAACGACTCCTCCGACCCGCAGTCCGTCTCCGCATCGTGCTGCCGCCGCTGGTCCAGCTCCTCTGGATGTTCCTCTCCTGGGAACTGCTGCTGCTGCTGCTGTGGCTGTCGCTGGTGGTGGTGGTGGTGATGGTGATGCTGATGGAGATGCTGATGCTCCCCTTCCGTGTCTTCATCGTCGTAATACCCGTCCTCCTCCTCTTCCATGAGCCGGTCTTCCTCCAGATAGTCCTCCCCCTCCGTGCAGGAGCTGGCGGCGTTCCTCTCCAGCCGTGCCACCACTGCCGCCAGGCTCTTTGAGGAGGTCGAGGTAGGGCGGCCGTGGTCCTGGGGCGAGGCCTGCGCACAAAAACAATCAAAATCGAACTAAAGTTTCCCCAAGATAAGGTTACTGATCTGGACTCAAACAACCCCCGGACCAACCATCCAGTCATCTATGGTATGACACGGCAGTCAGATTAAAAAACATTTTTTGGGGTTGTTACGACATGTCTTAATGTTTCCCAGACTAATTCAATAGGAAGAGTGGGACGAGCCTGGGAGTTCCTTGATGAGCCGCTCAGAGGATTTGTCTGAAAGGGCAGCTGTCCAGAGTGCTGAATTTGTGTTAATCCTGCATATGGTAAAAATAGTGTATGGGATTTTGGGCACTAGCCAAACATAAGCTAATGCCACAATGTATTATAAACAAACCATGCTGTATCATGAGCATATCCATATTACACACGCATGAAAACAAACACACGCCCCACCATATGCAGTTAGGCCAATAACTTCCTTATTACCTTATGAATTACACTATTACACAGCTAGCCATCATGAAACGAGAATGTATGCTGCAAGCTACAGTTTCAATCCCATTGCCAATGTTTTTAGATATAAAGGAAAATGGTAATCATACACACTCCTCCTACTATAAGAGGCTATTTTAGTCCCACTTCCAGTGTATGCTAATATCTTACCTTTTTATGTCTCAGAGGCAGCCTGTCCTCTTCAAAATGGTTCTCAATTGAATTTCCTGAATATTTGATAGACATCTTGGGAATTTTCATCTTCTTTTGCATTATACTGTCTTCAAATTCCTCTACAGTCTCTGTAAAATGCAGAGCCAAAGCAGCAAGCCAGAAAGGAAATGTGTCAGTGAACATTCAAAACTGGTAAAAACTTTGCACACAACCGTTCCTCCTGTGTATTCCAGACTCTTACTTGATCCATGTGTATGACAGTTTCGTCTAAAATAACACATTACAATAAACAAGTAAGTAACACAACAAGTACACATTATCATTATTATTAAAAGGTGAGCAAGCTTGATACAAAGAAAAATTACAACCAGGGCATCTATATATCTGTCTGCTGCACTTAAACACAACTTATGCTTAAACAGCTTTGAAATGTAGCCAAAGAGCGAAGCCATGCAAAGCATGATACTACTTTGACAGAATCCAGTGCATTGGAATTCGGGCATTTGGCAGTTGTTGGTGTCGCACTAAGCAGTGGGATGCCACACAAAGTTAACCAAATAAGCGGACAAACTCGTTTCTAATCAACCCGAATATGTATGAAACGTGTCAACCAAAGGTTGTCATACGTGTTAAAAATATAATTTCAACTAAGGGTGAGCATGCCAGCATCCACGTTAGCTATCAGGCTAAAACACAGAGCGAGGCAAGGTGCTAACGTTAGCGGAGAGTTGTAAACAACGTCGAATGTACCGGGTTGCATGCCACGTAGTATGCAGGATAACCACCGATCACTCGCTGCATACATACAGTGTCCGACCACTATTCACTTTAGGTCAAATATGACTTAATGACATTATGTCAAGATACGGCTAACTAGCTAACTTTAGCGCATTTAGCAAACGCAGCTAGCCATATCGCTGGCTAGCTGGACGTGATCTTGTTGTGGCTGTCAGTGCGAGATTCATGCTGCCCCGGTCTTGACAGATCAACCGAAACACATTTTCGGCTTCCGTGCACAACGATGTTATTCTGGAGACAAAGACACTGCGTTAGACAAAAGAAGTGTGGCTACCCAGCCAACTTACCTGCGAGCGCAAGGATCTGTGCTTCGCACGGCTGGCCTGTGCTGTCATTCTCTTCAGTTCTGTGAACCAGATACACCTTCTGATTATCAAAATCTGTTTTGTGCAGGGGTCTGAAGTCTTTCACATTTGAAATGGGTAATGCGTAGCACATGTCTTCATCCAAGAACCTCACAAAGGCATACATTATTTACTTATCTTTGGTCCTACACTTTGGATATGGATGACAGTTTTTGCCTCTCTAAGTATTAAAAATATATACACAAGGGAGGGGAGTTCTGCGCTCGGCTACTCTGGTCTGGTCCCCATCACTGAGGTTCATCACTAGGCATTAGCAATGGACTTTAACAATTAAAGATAATGCAAACGTCAATCGATATAACTATTTTTTAATGCTTTATTTAAATCGTTATTTACGCAATTGGTTTACATATATGCTTCTTTCATGTTTTCTATGTATTTATACAATTTCGTTAATTAGTGTAATTAATGCAATGTAACGTTGTTGTTTTTTTACTGCAGTCTTTGCCATAATCAATGAACTTAACAATGACAAATGACAAGAATTGCATGACTCAGAACCCCTCTACTGCCCTTTTGTTTCAAATACATTTGGCAGTTTAGGTACACTCAATTGGGAATAAACCCCCCAAAATAACCACCTGCCAGGTGGAATTTGTTCTGTGACCAAACGTGAGTGCCTTTTGTTTTTCCGGAATACTCTTTTCATATGTCCCTTCATCGTCAATACTCAATTCCATCTGTCAGAATAGGATGGTTTTCCTAGCAACAGTCAGGAAGTTAAATATTGGGATGAATTCCTCTCTGCTGTTACTCTAACACAGAGCTCCACAGTCGATAAACTGCCCTAACTGTTTCGTTCTGCTTTTGACTGCCATAATTGAAAAGTAACTGATGCAGAACTGCGGATAGCTTTTCTCCTCTGTTTTGTTGTTTCATAGGTTGCTGGAATGGGTGGGTTATGATTATCTCAAATGCCAGGCCCCCCACAATGTGCAATCTCTGTGCTATACGATGGTTCTTCTTGTCAATCCTGTGTGTGTGTGTGTGTGTGTGTGTGTGTGTGTGTGTGTGTGTGTGTGTGTGTGTGTGTGTGTGTGTGTGTGTGTGTGTGTGTGTGTGTGTGTGTGTGTGTGTGTGTGTGTGTGTGTGCGTGTGTTGTATGTGTGATATTAATAACTATGACAGTGACTGCATTATTAATCACTCACTTATATGTGTTTTATCATTATATTCTCAAACTATGACAAGGAGCACAATAATACAAACATTTTACCCGGGTTATTGCAAAAAGCTTGTTTCAAAAAACTTATTCAAGGAAAAATAAATGTTAATGGGTTGACAATATTTTACGTTTAAATTCAAATGCATTACATTATTATACAGCATTACAGAGACAGAGGTATGCATGGGAATGTAACCCCAATGCTGTGGTATAGTTGTCTCAGATACAATATGTCAAACCAACACCATGCCGTCAATATACTGAAAGGCCAGAGCGTAGGAGAGAGATGGGAGATTTAAGCATCTTCTTAACACGCCTAAGGGAGGATTACTGTTCATCTAATCTTCTCTTAAATGGCCCCAACTGCCCCCAAGGTTGGATATGCCACCGCTCAGCCGCTAAGGATCAGGTACCTACACTCTTCTAAGTGGCCAAACTTCCCAGAATTAAGGCAACCGATACTTCCAAGTGGCCAAAGTCTGGGTGGCATACAGGCCTCTTTTAGAGTTACTGCACTATCCTTCTGCGGGTCCGGCTGTTCGATCAAAAGCCCTACCACAGAGTAAGTGACCAGCACAGCGACTGAAAAGCGACACAAAACACACAAAAGTGTGTAATGCCACCAAAAGTACAAGATGACGAATGCAAGCAAACTTTTAAACACATGTCAGTTGATTTTAAGGAATCCTTACGAGATAGCATTGCCAATCACGTGACCCCTGGGTGTGACGCTTTCTCAAGATAAGCGGTGCTGTTTGACGCTATGTTTCCTCTATGGCTGCGGTCGGTGGCGTGCGCACTGCAGTCGGGACAGAAGCCAGACATCATGTCCTTCCTATTAGCTCCACGCTGCCAGGCTCATCTATCTTTATTGGCCATCCATTAGCCTGTATTAGAGGGAGACACATGATAATAGCAGTAATGATGTTGATGATGGAATTAGACTGCAGGGACGAACGTCATCGCCACACCGCTGGGGCCCTGAATCATGAGGACAGACCCTGAGATGAAATCACGGGGCCCCGACGACACACACACACAGATGGATGGACGGATGGAACCAAATGAGCACTCCTCTGTGGGGGATGTGTGTACGTGTGTGTGTACTTGTGTGCATGTGTCAGTTGTGTGTATGTGTGTGTGTGTGTGTGTGTGTTTGTTTTTGTGTGTTTATGTGTGCGGGGAAAATAACAGTGTACAGGGTGTTAGTGTGGGTGTGTAGTGGGCCGGGACACAGCCCACACAGACAGCCAATCAAAATGCAGCACCTGTGCCAATCTGCAGTGAACAGACGCTGGCACAGGTGCGCGTGATGTTTGGCAGCTGCTGGAGCCAACCAGAGAGATGGCATAAAGATGACAGACCCAGTGACGGCAGAACTCAGTCAGGCATCAAATGGACAGTAAGGAAGGGCAGGATTATTACAGCCAATTTCTGGAAAAGACGCTTCAAGCATCGACAAATCAAATGAAATCAGGACGACAGGATACGGTTTATAGAAGCTCCAACGACTTTGAAAGACGTTGAAAGCGACTACAGAGTAACAGTACTATCCAACTGTTAAGGTTTGCATACTGGACCCACATTTCAGGCCCGGTATGCAGACGGTAATAACTGTTCCCAGTCAAGAGTAACGCCCGTTAGAGTCAGCTCACCGGTCTTTGGCTTATTTTACCTCTTAATTAGCTCCTCATGAATTACTAATCAACCGTGAAGTAGGCAGCCGCCAATTTAAAACGTGATAGTCCATGAAATGACCAGCAGAGACTCATACAAGCACATCAATTACCCATGCTGCAGTGCCCGAGGACAGACCTTTGAACTGATAGGGAGCGAGCGAGAGGTAAAGACAGAACGCCAGTGAGACAGAGAGATAAGAAAGTAAGACAACGAAAGAGAGCGCGCGCGAGAGAGAGAGACAATCACGGAGACAGAGGGGAGAGGAGGGAGTGCGAGACGGAGAGAGAGGAAAAAAGAAAGAGAGAATGACACTAAGGTGAGACAGAGAAAGAACGAGAGGGAGACAGCGATAGGCAAAGATGGAAACAGAGGGAAGAAGACAAAGAGGGTCAGAGAGAGAAAGAGAGAGTAAGAAGTGGAGAGAGTGCGAGAGAGTGACACTGTGTGTATTGCACATAGGTAACAAATGTACATAGACAAACTTTATCGAGTAAATCCTCTCATTAAGTATTTGAGTCTGAGATCTTTGCCGGCGATGACACCATGTGGTGCATTCTGCTTGACCCAGCCAGGAGACATTGATCTTCCTTTTAAAGCAACATAATGACCTAAACAGAAACATGGACGGATCATATTTCAGCCCTGGTCAATTCAGTTCATTAGAGATGCTCTAGCGCCTGCTGGGGCCCAGTATTGAGCCACGCGAGTGTCACCGGGCTGTTAGCCTCTAGTTAACCAGCCAGACGCAGAGAAGTCTGAAACTGTAAAACACGTTGCCAATCGAACAGCAATCTAAAGGGAATGAGCAGGGAGATTATAAACCATGGAGGGAAAAGGAACGATTCACAAGCTCCGTTGCTTCCTGTGTGGGACCCAAAGTTTGTGGCTGTTTGTCTCCCTGACCGACTGTCTGTCCGTCTGAACATGGCCGTAGTTCTGTCTGTATGCCCGCGAGGGCATCAAATGTCAGACACGACACAGCCAAATCCTGAAAGTATGAAGGTAGATCCTGGGGTCTCCTTCAGAAGTGTCCCCTTAACCCTGATACTTTCACAACATCTCCATGCCTCTAATCTCCACTTATGGAAAGCCAGGTGAGCAGCAGCCACATGTGGGGGGGGAGGCTTTAGTACGTTGGAATGGAGCTCATCCTAATGGCATCAATCCCCATCCCTCTCCCTCTCTCTCTCTCTCTCTCTCTCTCTCTCTCTTCTCTCTCTCTCTCTCTCTCTCTCTCTCTCTCTCTCTCTCTCTCTCTCTCTCTCTCTCTCTCTCTCTCCCTCTCCTCTCTCTCTCTCTCTCTCTCCTCTCTCTCTCTCTCTCTCTCCTCTCTCTCTCTCTCTCTCTCTCTCTCTCTCTCTCTCTCCTCTCTCTCTCTCTCTCTCTCTCTCTCTCTCTCTCTCTCTCTCTCTCTCTCTCTCTCTCTCTCTCTCTCTCTCTCTCGCGCCCCTCCCTTTATCATCCTCTCTACCTAGCGTCTCATCATCCCTCTCCCTCTCATCTCTTCTCTCTCTCTCTCGCTCTCTCTCTCCTCCTCTCCTCCTCTCCTCTTCTCTCTCTCTCTCTCTCTCTCTCTCTCTCTCTCTCTCTCTCTCTCTCCTCTCCCCTCTCTCTCTCTCTCTCTCTCTCTCTCTCCTCTCTCCTCTCTCTCTCTCTCTCTCTCTCTCTCTCTCTCTCTCTCCTCTCCTCTCTCTCTCTCTCGCTCTCTCTCTCTCTCTCTCTCTCTCTCTCTCTCTCTCTCTCTCTCTCTCTCTCTCTCGGGGAGAGAAAGAAAGGGGCGACATAGGGAGAGAGAGAAAGAGAGGGAGAAAGAGGGGGGAGAGAGATTGAGAGAGGGAGACAGAGAGAGATAAAGACAAAGAGAGAGAGAGAGAGAGAGAGAGAGAGAGAGAGAGAGAGAGAGAGAGAGAGAGAGAGAGAGAGAGAGAGAGAGAGGAGAGAGAGAGAGAGAGACGAGAAGAGAGAGAGAGTAGAGAGAGAGAGAAGAGAGAGAGAGAGAGACAAAGAGAGTGAGAGAGAGAGAGAGAGGAGAGGGGGGGGGCGAGGGGAGCCAGACAGATGTGGCCGGCAGAGAGCCCCTCTGTGACGCGGCGTCTGACAGCAGGGAGCCGATGGGATTGGCCGAGGGACAGGGGCAGTGCTGCATGCTGAGCAGCCTGCATCACAGGTGCACAGCATCTGACAGATAATAGCAGATCAAGCCATGGCCAAACAGGCCTGTCGCCAAGCCAGGGAATATGGGGAGGAGAGGGGGGGGGGGGGGGGCAGACAGTGGATAGGAGGAGGGGTAGTGGTGGTGGTGGGGGACGGGGACGGCTGGGTAGATGGGGGGATGGGGTGGTGTGGTTGTTTGGGGACGGTGGGGGGGGTTGTTGTCGGGAGGCAGAAGGCTTTGAGAAGAAGCGGTGTTTACTCTAGCCCCGACAACACACGCACAAAAACATATGCGCACACACGTGCACGCACACACACCTCTCCGTACACGCATGCACCCATTTGCTAGTCAAGGGCAGACAAGGTTGCTGCTGGAAATGCCCACACAGAATCAGTGTGCAGCTTGCTGTAGGCTGGGTGGGAGAAGGCTGAGATGGATCGGAAGCTTAATGCAGACATAGGACGCTGCAAGAGTTTGAGGAATCACCTCAAACCTGTAAACTAATTTATAGCACTTCAGTGTATTGTTATTATCTTAAACGCGCTATTGTCTCGGCCCGCTTTGTCTTTGTTTGGGTTTTTAATTTCTGTTGAGGAAGCACTGAGTCTCTAGAGCGCAATGAAAGTCATTTGTTTACTCCGAGGCAACTTATTCCCTTCCTTTGCTCGTTCTAATTCATGTTTTTTATTCATGTCCAAATCCGATTTTCATCGTGGCGTGCAAATGTATATAAGGAGTGTTGACGAATACAAAGGCCTTCTTTTTGTTAGTTCAACCGAAATACTGCTGACAGGGAGTGCTGACAGGTCATAAACGAATGCAAGTGCATTTGTTTATGACCGTTGCCTTATCATAGCTCAAGACTGGTCAAAGCATGGCTTGGTGTTGGCCAGGTGGATTTTACTGGCTTAATAAGAGACATGATAACATTATTGTGGTGTGTGAGGTGTGATGTACCTAGAATGTACGATACAGGGAGACCGCGTTTTAAAGATGAACTTGGGACCCTCGGACGGCACAGTTTTGGTGAGACCGCCGACGAAACACGTCCGTTCATTCATTACTCAAAAGGTATGGTTAACTCATCTGCTGCTGTGGAAAGCAGAGCACGTGATCTGCTGATCTGCCAGGTGCTATCGCAACAGGGACACGCACGCACGCACGCACGCCGCACGCACGCACGCACACACGCACGCACGCACACACACACAGCATGCATTGGTTATTAATGAGCCATAGAGAAATAGCTCAGACTAACCATAACTGTATTGTCCACTAAGGAAGCAGGTAGGAGCACAAAACAAACACATAAATCTCAGAGCCAGACTGAAAGTCAGCGGCAGGATGGAACCACCTCCCCGTTTGCTTAATTTGACGGATCGCACGCTTAAACGCCACGCCCATAATTCAACCTCCTCAAACAAAAACAATTCACAAGCACAGAGACAAATATCCAATCGATTACCTCAGGTGAACCTCCATGGTTGTCAAAGGAGGACAGATGCATCCTTTGGATTTACTCCGCAGAACGCATCCACATGATTAATGTGGCCCTTCATATTTTTCCCCAAAAGTTTCTTTTTTAAGTGACAGCGAGACAAAGACAGAAATCAAAACAACGACACACTCACAGTGCCTTCCTCGCCAGACGATCTGCCTTGCTTTAGCATAACACAGATGTTTTTTTCCAAAAGACGATGTTAATGCCCAAATTAATCGCAGTCGTATTGCGCTGACCAGATCATGAGTCGACTAGAGTAGCTCTATGACTTGTTTTAATTCGTTGTTTAGACAGTACTGGAAGTAAGTTGTGCTTTGGCAATTAGAAAAACATTCACTCAAACTCAATTCTTTAAAAAAGATCCACTTCCTTTGCCGACAACTTATTTCAGGTCATGGGTGATCTAGATAATTGAGAAATATTGGCAAAAGGAGCCTCATTCTCTCTGTCACTCTATTAAACTCACTCGCACAAACACATAGACACAAACTCTATCATTCACACACTCCGTTGTGCTCTCTCTTAGACAAGCTCATAGGCAAACTCTCAAAATCAATCCCAGTGCAAACTCACTCGCTGACAAACTATCTCTGCCTCTCGCTCTCTCTCTTTATTACACACATGCACACACACTCACATACACAAAAAATATCTATCCATCACACACTCGCTCTCTCGGTTAGAAATGCTCACACGCAAACTCTCTATCACTCCCACTGCACACACTCCCATACACAAAAAAAAATCTCTTTATCACTTACACACTCACTCTCACAAACTCTTTCTCGCTCACACAAACACACATGCTAACACACACACAGACAAAAAAACACAAACACACACACACACACACACACATACACACCACACGCACACACACACACCCCCACAACCGCTACCAGAGAGCTGTTAGAACAGCTCTCTCCCCCAGCCGTGACACAGGGACAGAGCGGCATCAAGCTCCATTATCCAGTGCCTATGCTGTCGGACACAACAGGCTGCCCGGAACAAGAATCCAATCAGCGCTCTCGGGGAGGATTTGGTCCAGCGCGGTGCTCAGCAACACTGGTGCCACGGCTGGGGACAAAGAAATAATCTCAGGGCTCACAGCCTGTTCACTGCTTGTTTACCGCCTGCTGACCAACGGCCACCAACACGCATTTTCGTCTTAAGAAATGACCAAAAGAGAAAAAGTGTGATGATATGATGTTGTCACACACTGGGCATTTATTGACGTGGTCAACTGTGCGCACTTATGCATGGAGCCACAGTGAAACGGGTGATATCCACTTCTGTGAGTCACGCAGGCTGACAGAGGTGAACAGAATAACCACAAAAAAAGAGCCGTCCTTAAATCGGGTTAAATGGAGTTTTACAATCAATTTAATAATGATTCGAATTTTGCATACTAATTTGGTGAAAGATATCTCACAATATTCCTCCTGACTGTACTTTGTCTCTTTGTCTCTTTATTTCTCCGCCCGTCTGTCTGTTGTGTGACTGGTGAATTATCGCCCTCATTCTCCATTCATTAGCATGCTGATGCTTATTTAGCCACGCTGCTGAGGAGCTTTCAAGAAAATCAACTGGAAAATAGTCAATACCAGGCGGCTACCAACCCCCCCTCTCTCGCCCTGTCTCCCTCTCCTTCTCCCCGCCATCAATTCCAGTCCTTTCTTTGTCTGCTTTGAGTTTTGTATTCCCTCCTCCTACCCATTAAGATGAGAGGCAGAGTTTCAGAACCATGAGGTCAGATAAAAAAATGCAAATGCACAATGAGACTAGATATAATTAGGCCCACTGAAAGGATGCATTTTTGTCATCTTTCTTGAACAGCTGCTTGGGTTTACACAAAGTTGTGGTAGTATTTGATACTTTTTTTTCTTTTCCCCTCAATGCTTTGTCTTTGCTTTTGAATATGGCTGCTGCGAAAAAATGGTGACTGTGTGACAGACATCATATCATTGATGTTTGAGCACGTTGTGACATTTAAACCAGTTAGGCCCAAAGAAAGATATTGGATCAGCAGTTAAGGTCAGCCCAGCTGGTTCTGCAGGAATGTTACTGGATTTGTCCCACAGAGGAATGTGAGGTTGATGTAACACCTTGTTGAACGTCCCATGTTTAGAGGAACTCTGCCTTCTGCTCGTGAGTTGTTGGAGGCTGCGTTTGGACAGTCAGTGCTGCTGCATCAAAAACTGTCATAGTGGCTCAGACCTTCGTCCTGGACGAGGAAATACGTTTTACGCTTTTGCTACTCAGATAAAAACACTGTGCAGTAAGAGCAACGTTACTCACAAGATGGCGCCCCTGTCCCAGCATGCAACTCTTCGTGACGTACCAATGCCATGGTCAGTACCTTCAAACCGGGCCTGGCAAAGGTCTATTTGGAATCAATTATTCAAATGACTTGATTTGATTGTTGAATTCTAAGCCCTCCACAACCCTACTCTCTTAAGTCCTGAAGTAGGCAAAGAAAGAGTCCAAGTAGGAAAAGAAAGCGAAAGAAACCCTTGAAGCGATGGATGAAGAGGCTGGAAGTGTAATAAGTGCCGGTTGGGCAAACATAATAAGGCAAAACAATTAACAATGAGTTGAAATAAGTCAAAAACGAGGCAACATTAAAATAAATGACTCATGAATAATAAGTTCAGATTAATCAGAGCAGCACAAAAGGGCAACGATGAAAAGCTATTAGGGTCACGGGGTCAAGTCCATGCGTCTGCGATTAGCATGCAGAGGTAGTAGTCGAGTAGTGGAGCGAGTAGCCCCAAAACCCTGAGAACAAGCAGTAACAGTACTAGCACACCACTGACTGCCTCAGATGTTACTGCCAGCAAGACCCCAATACTCTACAACATCTCCGCCAGTCAGAATAAAGAAATCCAGTGCAGGCGTGGATGCAGGGCCACATAGTCCCTACACCGGAGTGTGTTTGTCAGTTAACCGGGTAGTCCAGTTCAGGTAACCATAGCTACTAGCTACCGGCACTGGCAGAGAAAAGCATGCCGTTCCCTGACAGAGTTTACAAAGAAAAAACATTCTTAAGTCATTCCGACCGACAGATCTTTTCACAAACTGAGTGAGAGTAAATGCTATTTAATGTTGCAATTTTTTTTTCTAACATTCGCAAATTACCAATAAGCAGTGTGTTAATGGTGTGAAGTTCAAATACTCAAGTTGAGTTGGAAAAAAATAAAACTAAGTCATTAGAGACAGCTTTGACGGGGATTGGCCTTGACGTGCTAAAAGATTGGGGGGCATTAACAATAAAACCGGAATAATATGAATATTTAGATGAATGAAAAAAATAACTGCTGTTTGTCTGCAAAAATCTGTGTTTGAGTGGTTCAAGAAAAGTACAGAAATGTCTAAAATGTACAAAGTACATGTATCTTTGTCAGAGAAGATGTATATGTTATTTGTATTATTTCAAGTTAACAATTTGTATTGCGATTTTTCAAATGGAAGCCCATATAATAAAGAAAAACAATGTAGTCTTCACTAGTACAGTCCTGCAAACTATAATCCTTGCATACTGCAATAGACACACACTGGGCTATCTGCAATTGTTTAAGGAGGGTATAAAGATGAACATTTCCATTTTGTTAGACTGACTCATGGAGCAGTGGGGGGGCACCAAAGAGAGATAGAGAGAGAGAGAGCGATAGAGAGAGAGAGAGAGAGAGAGAGAGAGTCAGAGAGAGAGGAGAGAGAGAGAGAGAGAGAGAGAGAGAGAGAGAGAGAGAGAGAGAGAGAGAGAGAGAGAGAGAGAGAGAGAGAGAGAGAGAGAGAGAGAGAGAGAGAGAGAGAGAGAGAGAGAGAGAGAGAGAGAGAGAGAGAGAGAGAGAGAGAGAGAGAGAGAGAGAGAGAGAGGAGGGAGAGAGGATCTGAAGGTTTGTCTATTATCCCCTTCCTGTTTCATCGCTTTAGACACTCACATGGGTGTTAACTGGTCAAAGAAGTATCTGACCAGGAAAAACAGAAAGACACACCGACAAAATGCATACACATGCACACAAACAAACAAACACACACACACACACACACACACACACACACACACACACACACACACACACACACGACACACCACCTACACACACTCAACACACACACACACACATACAAACACACACACACAGGGGAAACCCCCCTCTCCAATCTCACCTCGATCTCATGAATATAATTGACCTTTTTTCCACTGTAAAGCTGAGAACACGATACGTATGTGAGTGTGTTTGTGTGTGGGTGTGTGTGTGCTGGGGGGGGGGGGGGGGGCACCAAAGAGTTAATTGAGAACAACACATTACGGGGTGCTGTCTGAAGATATGGAAAGAACAATCCAATCAATAAGCCCATAGAGGCGATAGCCTCTCCAATCAATGCTGTAATGTGAAAAGACAAGGCCTTCAATTCAGATGTTTGTCTGTCAATGTGTGTGTGTGTGTACCTGTGTGTATCCTTGTGTGTGTGTGTGCGTGTGTGTGTGTGTGTGTGTGTGTGTGTGTGTGTGTGTGTGTGTGTGTGTGTGTGTGTGTGTGTGTGTGTGTGTGTGTGTGTGTGTGTGTGTGTGTGTGGGGGGGGGGGGGGCATGTGTGTGCGTATGTGTGTATGTTCCTCTGTGTTTGTTTAACCATGTGTGTATGTGTGTACGTCATTGTGTGTTTACGTGTGTGTGTGTGTGTGTGTGTGTGTGTGTGTGTGTGTGTGTGTGTGTGTGTGTGTGTGTGTGTGTGTGTGTGTGTGTGTGTGTGTGTGTGTGTGTGTGTGTGTGTGTGTGTGTGTGTGTGTGTGTGTTGTGTGAAGGTTTCTGTACCTGGCTGCTTTGGGGGGGAACAGTGGCCAGGGCTAATCATTATTTAGTTGTGGCAGGGCTGAAAAGGTCAGCAGCCTGAAATGTCAGCCTGTGTTCAACAGCAGCCAGATTCAACCGCGCGTCGCTCAAGTGTCCAATTAAAGAGGCCCAAAATGTGTATGCGTGTGGATGTGTGCGTGTGTGTGTGTTTGTTTAGGTGCATTTATTGAGAGTGGCTTCTCCCTTGCTCTCTCTCTCTCTCTCTCTCTCTCTCTCTCTCTCTCTCTCTCTCTCTCTCTCTCTCTCTCTCTCTCTCTCTCTCTCTCTCTCTCTCTCTCTCTCTCTCTCTCTCTCTCTCTCTCTCTCTCTCTCTCTCTCTATGTCTTTCTCTTTTGAATCAGAAAGAGAGAGGTTGGATAGGACAAGGGGCCTAATAGTGTATACATTTGGGTGTAGCTGTTATATGGTAAGGGTTAGGGGTTCAAATCCTGTATTCCCACGGTCCACCTGTCGGCAACAAAATCCCATATTTGCTCATTGCTGAATGCATGTCCAAAGATGCACTGAATGTTGCTTTGGATAAAAGCGTCAATGACAAAAGAATAATACATGATCATCTCAAGGGTTTTTGCAGCGGAATCATTCAAACGGGTTTGAAACACAGTTCACAAAGGGGCTAGTTAAGGAAGCCAAAACAATGCTGGAAATCACGCACGGTCAAGAGACACAAACA
>OLKM01001190.1:58801-101301 GCA_900291075.1 Melanogrammus aeglefinus | reverse complement strand
ACTTAATTCAGCTTGAAATGTTCCAGCAGATGGGCTATTGCAATGTTAAAAGATGCTGACTCTTGGTGAATTATTACATTGAGCTTTACGTTGTTGTTGTTTTCAGCTAATGACATTTCTCGACAATACTTCCTCATAAATATTTGATCAAGTCTTATCTTATTCTTCAAAACTCATTGCAAAGTAGATAAGCATCTAAATCTGTAAGGTACATTTACTTCTCCATTTTCCAACCCTTTAATAATCCAATGCTACTCACAATATAAGACTTCTTTGGCTGGTTTTGAAAGGTTAAGTACCGACAATCACCAACAGCTTGCGTTACAATATATAGCATAATAAAAGTCATAGACCAAATAAATGATCATTTTATTATAATCATGTTCCCTTCTGGCACGGGCTGCTTTTAAAGACAAAAGCCATTCTGTTGGGTGTCATGGTAACAAGGCTCCCTTACAGACTGCTGGCTCGCGGGGGTCTTCCCAGGGCTCTGGTCACCACTCCGGTGGTATTTGTGTTTGTGTGTGTGCACGTGTGCATGTATATGGCCGTATGATTGGTTAAGACTTAAAAAAATAAGGTAACAATAATTAACCTTTAATTAACAATAAGAATGCTGTAATAAGCATGAACAAACAATTAACTTACAATTATTAGTAAGCCAATGTGTCTCGGCTGTTCCTCGTTTGGGCCCCGGATACAGAAGACGAGGTCAGTATAGTATTCGTTTATGCATTGTGGGTTGGACACACACACACGGGCGCGCGCGTCTGCGTCCATCTGTTTAAACCGTTTAAACACACGCAACACCGCATAATACAGTCCATGGCAATAGGCTGTATTAACGGGGGGACACATGCAAACGATAACGATAATGCATACAATATTGATAAGAAACAATGTTTATAATATTTTGCGTAGGCTATGTCATTAAATAGAACCACAGTTACCGCATATCATATCGTTATATCATTTACGTTTTCTTTGCCGAAATGTATTCGAGGACTCAGTATTTCTGAAGTTGTGGAAAAAAACCTTATTCCATGTGTGAAATAGGCCATATATTTGGCCATAGACTGAGCCATTTGCAGTTTGAAATGTCTGTCTCATCGGAGACAGTTTGTTGCACGTTACGCCGAAATCACACCTACGGGTAATTAGGCTTCAGACCAACCCTTTAGATATGCGTCCAGGGACGTTGGAAGTAGGGGTGCGGCCGCACCCCCGCAAACTGAAACTTAAGTTTTGAAAACCGAAACAACTATCGCCTGGCTGGGCTGACTTGAGTTGGAGCAGCCAAATAGCCTAAATTAATAAATATTGTTACTAAAAAGAAGTAGCCTAATGTGTCGTGTTGTGTGATTTTCGTCAGTAGCCTAGTAGACCTAGATTTAACACCCAGCCGGCTTCTTTTTTTCTTTTTAAATTTGATTCGAACAGTTTGGTCGTCACGTGGTTTTAAAATCAAAACCCACCTCATGTATATTTGAACCAATGACAGTGCATTCTATGCTGCGCCATGAAAATTAGATAAAACAACGATGCTGCGCCAAGCAGCACCCGGCAGGAGATACAATGGTGCGTCGCGCAGTATCCGGTATCAATGGTTAACCAATGATTCTAACCAGTAGTCTACTGCCGTGTTGGAAAGTGCTGCACGCACGCACCGCTGCCAATTTCCAGCAAAAAGATAGTTCCAACGGGCCTGTATGCGCCGGGCGCAAGAGTCATTTTTCGCGCCGGTAAACTAGCGACATCGCCGTAGAACCGCCCACAAAGCTACTAACAATGATTAAGGACTTAATAATTTGCCCAACATGCCTTCATAAATCAATTGGAGAGACATGGTAATATTTTTAACTGGTCCAATTATCCTATTCTAGTGAGTGCCACGTAACCATGTAACCATGTAACTCGGACTATAATTGCAGGTTGGCACTTGCGCCTATCAGTAACAGGATTTAATGTGTGTGCGTGTGTGTGTGTGTGTGTGTGTGTGTGTGTGTGTGTGTGTGTGTGGTGTGTGTGTGTGTGTGTGTGTGTGTGTGTGTGTGTGTGTGTGTGTGTGTGTGTGTGTGTGTGTGTGTGTGTGTGTGTGTGTGTGTGTGTGTGTGTGTGTGTGTGTGTGTGTGTGTGTGCATAAGGGCGGTTCCGATGTACAATATTGTTATCGGACATCGGTGATATGTGATTTGCCGATGTTACCATGCGAAAAAATAGGACAGCCCTACTGTTTATGTGTGTCTGCGTGCTGTGTATGTATGTGTGTGTTCGTGTTTTTGTGTGTGAGTAGTTGTGCGTGCGTCTTCGCGTTCGTGTGTGTATGTGTGTGTATGTATGTATGTGTGTGTGGTGTGTGTGTGTGTGTGTGTGTGTGTGCGTGTGTGTGTGTGTGTGTGTAGGTGGCCATTTCTGTGTGTATGTGTATGTATGTGTGTGCGTTTTGGTGTGTTTACATGTACGTATTTTGTGCGTCTCTGTGCATCTGCATGCATGTGTGTGGGCGCATATATACATGCGTGTACGTGCGCGTAGGCGTGCACGCGTCACTGCTCCAAAACCCTACGGACGGATGGCAAAGGACAAAGCAGACGTGAGTGATGACAGCGGGCGGAGCGTTACAGCTGCCGTCCACAGAGAAAGGAGACTGTCTGCCGGGGAATCAATGGCCTCGCTGAGGGATCAGGGAAGATAGGCGCGATGGTGCCCCTTACAAAACCTTCTGCTGCAGCGTTGAATGCCGAGCGCATGTCTGCGTTGCTGAATATTTCATGTTGTATCATTCATGGGAATGGTTCCTTTCATGTTTTCCGTTGCGCTTACACATGTTTTGACGCGTGTTATTCCGTTCTGTGACTCACGCTGTATTCACCATGAGGGTTTGTGTTTGGACATGGGAACGGCGATGCTATTTGTTTATTTAATCCTGCACAGATGCTTTGTATCTCATCTGCATAAACCCATTGTCTCTGTGCTTGGCAAGCTCGTGTGCTCTTTGTCTCGATATCTCATCGAGTTTTGGCCAGGAATCAGTACACACGTTCCAAAATTTCCAGCTGACATTCTGCTAGCCCTCAAATGTCAAATGGTTCATTTTTTACCAACAAGTGTAAAAAAAAAAGGAAGAGAATCTTAATTTTTGTATCAGCAAACCCAAAGGCCATTCTCCAAGCGCTCTCTCTGCAGCAAACATGTCAGACACTTGGCCATCACTGGGGGGAGCTAGCATGCAGTTCAACTGAGCTTGGATGAAAGCCTTAGAGAACACAAAACCACAGCCGCTGAAGTCCTGGGTCAGAGGCATTACAAACCATTTAAACCTTAATACTACATACAGTCACATAGGACCCACCATAGCTTCCCGGATGTTGTGTTGTTCTCGCCTTGTAAAAAGAGGTGCGTTTGATGCCATTTCCTCCCCCCTAATGTGTTATAATGCAGAAGGACATTGATACTTGGGTCTAGCTGAGTGGATTGTCTCCAGCATCTATTTGTGGTTCCTTAGGCCGGAACTTGTAATCACATCTGGGGTGACTGCGGAGGTGTTTTGAACAGAGGGCGTTCGTCTCGCGAATGGGAGTGTGACAGCCTCTCTCAGCTGTTAGAGCCGGCGCAGTGTCCAAAACGTTGCGTTACTAATAGAAAATCAGTGGTTTCCATCCTCCCTCCAGTCTGCAGGGTGCTTTCCATTCCGTTGCAGCGGGAGAGAAGAGGCTTTACCGAATATTAGAACATATATAACCGGGACTGGAGCACAACTCCCAGGCGGAAGGTTATGGGTGCAATCTCCAATGTCTTCAGTCCACTTGTAAGCAAACCTTGAGCAGCGAGCAATATTATAGCCCTCGCCTTCTCCTTAGCCATCTATATCAGTATTCACTGTTAGTGCCTTTGTCATCTCCTGAAAGATTAAATAGGATTTTATATTTAGTATTATTTAATTAATGTTTCTGGGGAGCTCCCCCTATCTGTGGTCCTGAATAGCAAAGAGAACCAGGCTTCCATGTTTTAACATTAGCAGCATCGTATGCATGAGAACATAATGTTAACAACCCTTGTTAACGCAAAACTGGGCTCATATTTATTTATTTGGGGAAGATAGTGATAACTGATGACAAAAGTTGTTGGCATTAAGAAGACGATGGTAGCCGGATTATATCATCCCTGGTTATGTATATGTTCATCCCTCTCAGTGTATTGTTGTGAAGGTAGTTGAAGAGTAACTCCCAGCACTGTGCTCCGAGAACGGCTTCAAAAGTTATCTTTCTAGGAACGATTCCCGACTCGTTCCTGTGCAAAACTCAACTGCTATCGAATATGTTCTCAACCTGTTTTAGCGGATATGTTTGTGTGGATACGTATGCATGGGTATGTGTGCGTGTGTGTGTGTGTGTGTGTGTGTGTGTGTGTGTGTGTGTGTGTGTGTGTGTGTGTGTGTGTGTGTGTGTGTGTGTGTGTGTGTGTGTGTGTGTGTGTGTGTGTGTGTGTGTGTGTGTGTGTGTGCGTGTGTGCGCGTGTGTTTGCGTTCACATAGAGGTCTCGCTCCTAGGTGAACAATGTTTTGTTCGGGAAAGGAACTATTTCAGCTTCACGTGGGAGGAATGAAACACGGCTTCTCAAGAGGCTGGGGCATCAGCAGTGTTGTTTTGGGAGCTTTATTCTTTATCAGCAGCGTAGGAAGAGGAGGGTTTGTTTCCTGTGGGCATGTTACACATATGTGTACGCGCAAGCAGCATACAGATACATACACACACACACAGCCTACACATGCAGCATACACATACACAATACAGTGTACATATACACAGAACACACACACATGCAGAATACACGTAGCATACACAGACACAATCACACAAACAGCATCCACATGAACGCACACAGCATCCACATGAACACACACACACACACACACACACACACACACACACACACACACACCACACACACCACACACACACATCCACACACACAGCACACACACACCACACACACACACACACACACACACACACACACACACACACACACACACACACAGACACAGACACACACACACACAGCATGTCCATCGTCAACTACCCTAACTTCCCTATAGAGTTTAGAGATATAGCGTGTGAGCGAGCAGCCAATAGTATATATATATATATTGACCATTGTGTGTTCTCTCAGTGTGTCACATTCATCGCCTGATTGGCCAGCCAGGTAGACAGGAGCGGCCACTTTGAGCTGACACCGGGTGACCGGTCTCTATATTAACCGTGGAAGGGCAGGCTATGGCTATGCTAAACATAGTCCCAGGGGAGCGCACAGTCGCACACATTTTGAGCCCGCTGTCTCTTTTGACAGGAGGAAAACACTGAACTAGCAGACAGCCCAGCTGTTAGCAGAGAGTCACGCCATGGGGGGGGTGACGGCGCCGCTGTCTTAGGGCCGGACAATAGATGGTTGAAATGTTGTTGCATGGTGTAACTAATACAGCAGTGATGCATTATGTAGCGGGCTGCATTATGGAGTGCGGCAAAACACAATCTGTCAGAGATCGCAATGTGATGGTCTATAGGTTAAAGGATGCCTTTGTGTTTGCCTGGTACTCACTGCTTTAGCGGTTTAAGTTTGGTGGATAGTTAGAATTACATATTAATCTGTCTGTGAGAAATCTGAATATTAACAGAAGAAATAAACAGCTGTCTATCCTAACAACCACATGCTCAGTGTAGCCTACAGTTCAAAACAAATAAGTTAGCATTATTATTAAAAAAAAATAATCCACCTGCAATGCATGTAAATCCCATCGTCATTCATTTCTAGTTAAATGAAAAGGATTATGACATTGCAGCCATGGCATATAATACATTGAAGTATACAGACCTGAGGCGCAATTGGCACCCACACACTGCACAGTACACCCAGTAACCCGTCTTGCACAGTAGCCTACCACCATCATAACCACTGGCAGCAGCCCTCCTCTCTCGCTCTCTATCTCTCTCTCGCTCTCTTCCTCCTCTGCTTTCACTCTCTTCCTCCTCTGCTCTCATTCTCTCTGCTTCCCCCCCTCTCTCTCTCATCCCCCCCACTCCCCTTTTCTCTCTCTCTCTCTCTCTCTCTCTCTCTCTCTCTCTCTCTCTCTCTCTCTCTCTCTCTCTCTCTCTCTCTCTCTCTCTCTCTCTCTCTCTCTCTCTCTCTCTCTCTCTCGTTCTCTCGCTCTCTCGCTCTCTCTCTCTCTTTCTCTCGCTCTCTCGCGATCTGCACATCGCTCTCTGCTAGTAGCGCTCTGCACCTGTGGGGGCTGGAAGCAGCGTGTATCTTCCCGCTCTTTTGTCACATTTGTCATGACTTCTGCTAAGGAGCAAAATGGACCAGCGAAGACGAGCCAGCAGCAGGAGCAGGTAGGAGGGAGTTTGTCGCGACGAATCCATCTCCGCAGCTCGTCCCTTTCCCGCGAAAATGCGCGTCTACCCAATTTCAATTATATGCGTTTGCCTGCCAATACATTCAAAGCTCGCTTTTTTGTAATATACGTAGACAAATGATTCGCCAGGGTAGACTATGACACGTAGAAACTAGTTGCTCTGGACTTTGTAATCAATATAAATTTTCGTCTTTGAGATGAAGTCAATGGGCGAAACTTGAGCGTCATATGTAAGGGATAATGTATAGTTCGGAGGTTGTTATGGAGAAATAAACCCCGACAGGTTGTATGGAACCCCGACGCGAACTGATTGGTCCAGCGCTGCGTTCTGCGGTCTGTTATTTCTGTATAACGGACCGTCGTCATGTATAACAGACCGTTGCTAGGGACAGCGTCATGTAAATAGAAACTTTACCGATCAATCCTTGTCACGTACACGTCCCATATCACAGGACAACAACGCCCAATTCAATATAAATATGCTACTAAATAAAAACTTTACCGACGAATCCTTGTCGCTGCTGAATCATTGTGGGTTATTATCTATTGTTTATTATTTATTTCACTCTTAAAGCCGTTCGCGTCGGGGTTCCATACAACCTGTCGGGGTTTATTTCTCCATAACAACCTCCGAACTATACATTATCCCGCTTATTATGACCGACCGCGCAAGTTAGCCTACCGCACGTCCACAGTCCACCTTCAACACCGTGGTGATATCAAAGCAATGCGATAACTCCGTCCTTCAGGGAGAAAACCCCCTTTTTTTTTTTTTTACCCTAACCATAACCATAACAAAATCATGTTGGTGGTCGCATGTGTGAGAGAAACGATATTGTATCGCATCGTACATTTGTCTTTCTTTATTACTTTCTTTCATTCATTTCTCATTACTCTCTTTCTGTCCTTATTCTTTCCCTTGCCTTCTTTGATTTTTCGTTAATATAGGCTTATGATAAAATATGTCAAGTCTTCGTAATTACATGTGCCAAGCATTGCTGTGGCTAACACATGTGTAATGTTGTAGAAATAAGTCGGTGGGAATTAGGTCAGCCGTGCATCCACTCTAACAATACAATATAAAACCCATAACATATTGGGTTCGGGGATATTGGCAGCTCTTGAGGATTCTGAAGAAAGAGACACAATTTTGGTTGTAGTCACCCAACAGTATGAAACCAAACACAAGGACTCCAGTGCATGCCATTGCCTGTATGTAATTATTTCACCTCATTCTAATTCCTCAGCCTGTTCTGTGGATCTCTCGATTTCTGGATGAACTTAATGTAGGCTTATATTGAATCCTGGCCCCTGTTTACATTCTTACTCTAGATTAGTCTCTGGCTATTTTGGATGTGATGGGATTCTAGAGTCATATGTTGAAGCTTATCCATCTGTTATCTTATCTGAGTTAACAAATAGTGAGGGAGAGAGAGAGGGAGAGATGGAAAGAGATACTGAGAGAGAGAGAAAGAGGGAGAGAGTGAGAGAGGGAGAAAGAGAGAGTTAGAGGGAGGGAGGGAGAGAGAGCAGGAAGTAGCATGGCATGATACTAATTGGTAATATGGGCAGCAACATAGTCAAGCTGACTGAACTCACCACATGAAAAGCGGATGCGGTCTCCTTTGTACATTAAACGTGTACACTGTATCCTTTACATGCAGCCAGGCAGGCACTGCTTTCAGCCGGCTCCATATCGCGGCATCAATTCTCAAACAAAAGACCCTGCCATGCTTAGACCAATCAGGGGCCAAACACAATGGTGAGCATACCCTGAAGTTCGTATAATCAGTGCTATATAACGAGGTGCAACCAACTGTATTAATGATGATAAGGTGACTAGCGTAGCACAAGCTCAAAGGATGGTATGGTGTGGGTTTAAGCACATTTTGTCTTCACAACTTCATCTGAAAGACACAAACGAGAAGAACACTACTCTCGACGCATCTTTGTGAGAACAAAAACACCAACAGATGTGTCACTCTGCGTAATGTGTCCCATAATTGCAATATTGCAATGATAATCAAGTTGGATGAGAAAAAAAAAGAATGAAAACTTTATTGAAAAGGATTTGAAGCACGACGCATGGAGGGTGGAACAGCTCCGTCTATATAATCCCCCCTCACCCCTCCTGCCCCCTGCCCCCTGCCTGGCCTGCCCCACCGCTTCCTGCCTCACCTTCTAAAGGTGGCAGACCTTTTTCCACCATTGCTATTTTCCTATTTTTCACTTTCTGTTCTGGAGATCATTAGGAGACACTCCCTGCTGCCAGCCAGGTGAAGTCTGGGGGCGAGCTGCGCTCCAAATCCCTTTCAGACGCCAGAGTTTATACGGCCGTCTCCTTATACCCCACAGTCCTCCTCTACTCTCTGTCTGTTGATTGAGTCAGCGGGCGTTCAGCGCTGCACGGCGCTACCTATCCTCCACCCCACTCTCTGCACGCCCTGTATTCTCCCTGGCACACCGTCAGAGTCACTTTAGAAAAGGCACAAAAAGGCACCTAAAAGCGTGGACTTTTATATTTTGACATTTGGAAACGCTCTGCATAGGGTGGACGGTTTTGCCTGCCGGCGTGTCAGTCTGTCACAGCCGTTTGCGGCGCCCGATGTGTGCTTTCTTGTGTTAAAAGAAGCTCTTTCTCCTGCTGTTTCTAACGCGTTTGCTTGAATATTGAGCGGTTCCCACCACGCAGATTGGGAAGTGTGTTTCTTCTCTCGGCTGTAAGTGTGTGAGGCCGTAAAAATGAATAATACAGACGATGGATGTGGCTGCGGGAAAAGTGTGTCGGGCCGTCCTAAGGACATATGTTAAAAAATGAATCGCAGAGAGAAAATTCCGAAATGGGATAATAGTGTTCTCGTTCGTATGTGTGAATGCCAGGTCACAGAGCAAGCTATTTCTTTGTCGAGTTGGGATTTTAAATATAGATGTTGGAAAAAGCTGGAAAAATATCAATTATTTTGGTCGGTTGACTATTTATGATTGATGACTCAAAAAGCCATATCATGTGCTATTCATGAAATAGTGTCAAAAGTTTCAAAATAGGTAATTAATCAAATGCCACATAGGCCTATGACCGATGTGAGTTTTCATGTTTTTTGCACTCCCATAAGAGCGATCACGTTGATTGATCACACCAATAACCCCATCAAAAGTCTTTAATGGAGCTTTATTTGGGCACGTGCTAATAGGCACGTGGGCTCTTATTGAACCATCAGGCTGCACTCAACCTCCCGACTCTCCCACCCAGGAAACACAAGCTGGAGAGAAGCAGACAGACATTTATCCCTCCGACACTGGAGCAATATCCAGCTGGCATGAATTCTTAATCTCACTTGTGAAGGCCCATGGTTAATTGATGGACTTTCAGGGGAAAAGTTTACCCTCATGCCCATAGTGCACTGCTTCACTTCATGTTTGACCCATCAGAGTCTGCGACTGCATGTTACGGCGGCCAATAGATCATGTGTCAACTAATCACAGATCTCGCCCTCACTGGTGCTCAAGGTAGCCATCCATTAAGAAATTCGGGTCGCATTGATTTCATTGTTTCGTCGTGAATCCTCTCCCGCTACCCACATGCTTTTTCTAAACTTACGGTAGGGCCTGGGTTTGCTTTGTCATGCGAGAGTCAACAGTAATATTAGCCCTCGCACAAACCCCCGTGCCAACCCTTTGCTGACTGCACATCTGACTCGGATGACTCTCTTAGTTCCCTTGGAAACCAGGTGGCTCTGCAAGATCAGGAAAGATCCATTTCACACTTCAGCAGTGAGCGCCAGAGACTAAGAGATGGTGAGACAAAGGGAAAGTGGGACCGGGGGAATGAGAGAGAGAGAGAGAGAGAGAGAGAGAGAGAGAGAGAGAGAGAGAGGAGAGAGAGAGAGAGAGAGAGAGAGAGAGGAGAGGAGAGAGAGAGGAGAGAGAGAGAGAGAGAGAGAGAGAGGGAGGGGGGAGAGAGAGGAGAGGGAGAGAGAGAGGAGAGAGAGAGAGAGAGAGAGAGAGAGAGAGAGAGAGAGAGAGAGAGAGAGAGAGAGAGAGAGAGAGAGAGAGGGAGAGAGGGAGAGAGGGAGAGAGAGAGAGAGAGAAAGAGAAAGAGAGAAAAGTGAGAGATAAGAGATAAGAGAAGAATAAAGCAGGCTTGGGTTTAGAAAAAAAAGAAGAAGATCTCCTAAAGCCCCTTTTCATGGGAAACAGAATGAAAATAGAAATAAGTGGATAGAAAGAATTAGTTGTTTTCCCTTGGGTATATAAACCCTTTGTAGCAGAGTCGGTATGACGTTCATAGAGCGTTGGGAAGAGATGCTCTTGGCTTGTTACGGCGCTATGTTTGGATAGGAAAGGAATAGAAACCGCTGCTCCTAATTTATTGATGCTGCTCTCATTGTTATCGGCTTTACTGTACGCATGCCTGCTCTTCACGCAGACCAACACAACACGACAAAGCAGCTGCCCTGCTGTGGTCCCACCCACGGCACTCATCCAGAGTTTGTCAAGTATCGCTTCTGATCCGCCGATATCATTCCTTTTGTCCAAAACGTCACCTCTCCTGTGATTCAATTTGGGTCGGATATCCATTTTTCGACGTGCTACCGACGCAATAACAATAAACATTTGTTATAGTATGTCAGTATGGTTGTGTAAGCCTCGAGCTTACATTCAAGGGGTTTGTGTAAATGGTATGGCAGATTATTCTTAGGGTGGAGGAGCAGACAGCATCTCTCAGAGGGACTGCAGAGAGCTGTAGTAGAGCAGACGTTTGTAAACAGAGTACAGTGTATTTATAATACATGGCCCTCATCCTCATATGTCCTCCGATTACTTTCTCAAGTTCTCGCTGACGATCATCTTAACGGCCCAATCACGAAAAAGGTATGGAATGGCTCCGGTTGTACCGCCCATGGAACCATAACAGCACACGGCACATCTGTGCCACGGATTTAACACCCCCCGAGAAAAAGTAGTCCACCGTTTCCCATTCAATGGCGTGTGTTTTACTCGGGCAATTAAAAATAATTTCAAGCTGTGCTTTTAGCCAGGGACTGATTGCTGACCACCATTGCCAATGACGGCTTCATTTATTTTCCCCATCAACTTCCCCCAGCCCTTGTTTCTCTGCCGAGCCCCAGACCCAGTCCCCAAGCAGCTGAAACAACACGCCTGATGTGTGCCAACGTGGGCCATAGTCTCCCTGCGTTGGGGCGCTGAATGGCCTCATTCAGACTGTGGTTGACATCTAGGCCCCCCCATTCCCAGCTCTTGTCATTGCTTTGTCTGGGTGGGACCAGGCCGCTTTTCATTCACCGACACCCTGCATCGTGTTATTTATCAATTGATTCAGATGGGCTTTCCTTTGACGACAGAAAAAGGTACTTGCGTGGATGTCAGTCCTGTTTTCTTTCGAGCAAACCAAGTACTGTGAGTGCCGATCAGACCATGTATTTAACACTCCCAAAGCGGGGTGTTTGCTGAATAATTTGGAGGCGGCCAGTGGCGGTTTTAGGTACGGGCGACCCAGGCAGCCGCCCGGGGCACCATATTTGTGGGGGGCGCCGAATCACATGGGGGGCGCCAAATCACATGTGATGTAGAACCGCCACTGGAGGTGGCAGGTTAGTGGAGAAGCGCAATGAGCAAATTGAAAATGTTAGGGTGGCAGGGAAGTTGGAAATGAATATTCAGGCGCACCTCCCAGCTAGAACATCAGCAGCGGGATCCCTATTTTGTTGTTGTGCTTGTATTGTCGGGAATAGATCAAACTCTGTCATTTACATTTCATTAGCCCTGGATGGGTTCATGCCATGGCAACACCAAATACTCAATTTGAAAAGGGTCTCTAGACCTCTTCTATTTCATGTTCCCCCCTTTCCAGAAATACCACCAACTCTTCATAAAAGATGACAGAAAGAGGTTCTCTTAAGGTCAGACGCTTGAATTGTCATTTAGCTAAATATGAGAGCTTGTCTCTGTCCTCGCCAATGTGTGATAAAACAGCAGATTAATATCCCCAAGAAATGCAACCCTACAGCTTTATCTCCACATCCTGTTTTTATGAAGCAGTAAATCTCCATATTGATGCGCTTGCTGTTGTACACACACTCTCTGCCGTCCCCATTGATTTGCCTAACCGCGAGGCGAAATGGACTGCAAACAGTACTAACACACACACACACACACACACATACACACACACACACCCACACACATGCACACACAAACACACGCACACACACACACACACACACGCACACACACCACACCACACACACACACACCACACACACACACACACACACACACACACACACACACACACACACACACACACACACACACACACACACACACACACACACACACACACACACACACACACACACACACACACACACACACACACACACACACACACACACACACACACACACACACACACACTCTTTACACACTTTTGATGAAAATCTAGAAGGTCCCCAAAGATTTTCATTTAAATAAATGTCAGTTAAGTCACTGTCTATCGCTGAACAAGGTGGCAACGATAGTGTAGGTGCCATTTGCAGTATTATTAAGGGACGAACTAGGTCCCGGTGGCCACTCTCCTGCAGTTCATATCGCAAGCGGCGCAGTTAGTGACACGTTTTCCATCACCCAGCAGTAGCTCCAGTACTGCCAGGGAGGGTATTGAGGTTAGAGGCTTGATTCGCGTCCCCGGCTGGAACGGGTTGCTCGGGGCCAGGGGCAGGTCTCGTATCAGAGGTATAACGTCTTTTAATTATTTTTCTATAACTGAGCTGGTGAATGAGCTATTGGATTGGAAGCACCGGTGCTCTTAGGGAGGAAGGACTTACGTTTGACAGACTAGAG
The DNA here is from genome assembly GCA_900291075.1 of Melanogrammus aeglefinus. NCBI lineage: Eukaryota > Metazoa > Chordata > Actinopteri > Gadiformes > Gadidae > Melanogrammus > Melanogrammus aeglefinus. The sequence goes on along the minus strand of OLKM01001190.1, from coordinate 88,025 downwards.
AGCCCACAGCAGGCTCTCTAACATCACACCTTTGAAGGGAGAGTGATGACCTTAGAGCTGGGTGATTATTCGAATTTTAATCATAACTCGAATTATTGAATAATTATTATTAATGCATTTTTTTTAAAGATTAAAATGTCAACATGGCAGCTTGTGCTGAAAGGGTTACCCGAAAGGGTAAATCCAAAAATATATGTTTGTCATTTCTAGAAGAAAAATCGATTAAAATCGATAATCTGGTTTGGTTTGAATTGTTTTTAGGCCCAATCGCCCAGCCCTAACTGACCTCTGACCTCTGACCTCTAGAGCCGATGAAAAAGTCAAAAGCCTTCTTCTCGTCTTTGCTCCCTCCGCCGTGTCTCTACCGTCCGTCTACTGCGAGGGCCGCGCTGGCTCCTCAACACAAGCCCCCCCACCCCCTCACCCTCCTGAGGTGACCAGCAGCCCGCCGGCCCCCAGAGTCCCCGGGCTGCCCCGGTGTGGAGCCGGGGGGGGGGGGGGGGGCGTGGCCAGAGAGGACGCCGCCGCCTCCGGTAGGAGAGCCCGGAGCAGCCGGACGCAGAGCAGCTGTCAGAGTGTGTGTGTGTGTGTGTGTGTGTGTGTGTGTGTGTGTGTGTGTGTGTGTGTGTGTGTGTGTGTGTGTGTGTGTGTGTGTGTGTGTGTGTGTGTGTGTGTGTGTGTGTGTGTGTGTGTGTGTGTGTGTGTGGGGAGGACTGAAGGGGACCATGAGAAGGGTTCCTCCACAAGCTGGAGGAAGAGGACTGAAGAATGGTTCCTCATACAATCAGAAGGACTGAAGGGGACCATGGGAAGGGTTCCTCCACAAGCTGCCGTACCACCGGAGTGGAGACCAGAGCCCTGAGAAGACCCCCGTGAGACACCGCTAGCAGTCTGTAAGGGAGCCTTGTTACCATGACACCCAACAGATGGACTTCTCCTGCCTGCTTTTAAAAAGCTTCTTTGCTTTCGTATTAAATAACTTTGTACAATTGTGAATAACAGCCTTTCTAGAAGACTTTTTCCAATTCTACCGTACTTGTAAGATATGTATTTTACATTTTAGATATAAAATATATATATATATATTAATAGATTCATCTGGAGTAATAAATTTGTATTTTGTAGTAGTGTCAGTGATTTCAATCCTAATTATTCAAGCAAATGAAAGACCTAGTGTTCTAATGGCCTTGATGCTTCGCTTTTCTTTCACTTTTACATTTCATTTTATTCCTTGGAACCCATTCATCGAGATCCAAGTCAACTTTGCTATGAAACAATTTCTTTGAAAATAGATATTATCATCAGATAATAAGAAAAAAATACGAAAATATCAAATGGAAGGTGGTTCTCTGATAACCTAACTGCTGTCTCTTCTATTTATAAAGCAATTTGATTTATCCTTAATTTAAACAGTGATAGCCCAACTGCTGATATCAGAGAACCTACATATGTTTAAAAAGAAGGTTGACAGCTAAATGCAATTGGTCATATTTAAATTGGGTTTTTCATTTTGAAAAGATACAACATCACAAAAAATGTAATTTGGTAGAAGTTTTTCCATACTCTTGAACTGTAACATACGGTGGCGCTGAGCATTCACCAAAAAAAAAAGGTTCCCACCTTATGTAGCCGTTAGCACACCAGGACCTTGTAATTACGAGAAATGATCTCGTTATTACGAGAAAAATTGTAACTGAACTTTTACAAATGGCACCCCATACCGGACAGCGCTGCAAAGAACATATATAAACGCAATATTGTTATCCTGCAGTAATGAGCTCGGTGGCCCCGAAACGTTAACGCCCCACAGGGAATTCTCCCAACTCTCCCGATTACCACTCCGCCTGTGTGTGTGTCGTGTCATGTGTGTGTGTGTGTGTGTGTGCGTGTGTGTGTGTGTGTGTGTGTGTGTGTGTGTGTGTGTGTGTGTGTGTGTGTGTGTGTGTGTGTGTGTGTGTGTGTGTGTGTGTGTGTGTGTGTGTGTGTGTGTGTGTGTGTGTGTGCGTGCAGGCGTTATTCGATTGCCTGGTAAACATGTAGGGTAATATTTATACTGGTTTAAATAATACATTTGATAGTATTTCCCATCTTTGCTGAGCAAGTTTCGTGCTATTGAAGTTTTACGGTACCACCGTCATGCACCTACCCGATGTCAAGTGAACCGGGTTGAATTCACTGCGGGTCTCTCTTCTTATATCCATCTTACCAAAGATATTTTATGACTGTCCTTCGCAACACTCTCTGATCTCACTAAAAGGCTAGCAGCACGAAACGGCAATATCGACGAGATGCGCTATGGATAGAGAAGAAAGAATGCTGACGTTGAATTTGCCACATTTTGCAAAAAAAACAAAACATTTTACAACAAAAAACAATATTCTACATCTGCCCATATATGGACGTGTCAGAATTTTGCGGTTTTCACTGGCTACAATGTTGCATCTGTGGCTGCTGGTAATGCAACCATAAAAAAGTAGGCCTATACCCTCTGGGGCTATCTTCATGATTATTATGTTTTTTATATTTATTTTTGACGGCCCAGCGATCCGGGGCTATTCCCAAAAGATCCGGGGCTATAGCCTCGAATGCCAAAGTACAACGACGCGCCCGAGGAGCAGTCTGGAGAGGAACCTGGGCCTTCAAGAAGAGCAAAAATATTGCTAGAGCCTACATGCAGACCTATAATAAAGCATTTTTGTAAAGAACATTACAAGAAATGCAGTTCAAAGTGCTTTTCAATGATAAATGACATACAGATCAACTAGCTTAGCTAAACAGAAAGGGATTTTAAAGCATTAGAGAGATTTGTTCATCAAAGAAAAGAGCCATAAAAGAATAAATCATTGAATAACAAAAGTTAGGCTACCTTAATTATTTCCAGACCTGTGAACTGTATTCGATTTTTGTCGAGGAAGACCCTTATGAAGTGGACCTGCTCCTTCAAATCTTGAAAGATATTTATCCAGTATTGTGCATGGTGTTTTCCTAAAAAATACCCACCATTGTTCAATCCTTTGGTTATGAATACTTGAGCCGGTAATGTAGCATCTCTCAGAAAACTGGTCGTCATGGTAAACTCTTAAAAATATCTGCATCTTCTCCACGGATCGGTTTTCTGTACCCAGGTCTGACCTGATTCGGTCAGGTCTGACCGAATCCGCTCCTTTTTTCCACTTCATCAAGGAAGTAGCCAGTAATACACGGGGGTTGCTATTTGTGGTGTAAGCATGTAGCCAATCCATCGACAGCACCATTAATACATATGCCACTGGGTTTAAGTTTGTCGTATGAATTGACCTGGGAGTTTGGACCTGGGTTTATGTAATGACTACGTCTTAGATGATTCTGTTTCCTTAGTTGTACTCCTCTCGAGGATCTAGGATTAAGGGCAGGTGCCGTATAGTTGTTTGAGAAACTACCAAGCCTGCTTGGATGCATTTCAGATGCATACATTTGTATCCGTGAAGCATCCTGTACTGGTTCAACTGCTCCTGCAGGAAGAGAGCCACTTGTAGCACGTCCGACTGGGCTTTTCTCCAGTCCCGATGACTTCAGATGTCTGCGCAATGTTGACATACTCATAGAAAGAGGCCTCCACAAGGTAAAGGAGCATCAATATTTCCCAATGCCTCAATCCGAGCAAGAAATAAAATTCAATGGCGTCGGATAGCGTCATCGTTGCCTTCCAGCAGCCAGCCAGCCACATTATTGATGAAGGAGAGGGCTGATCCTGATGTCGTAATTACGAGATCCTGATGTCGTAATTACGAGATCCTGATGTCGTAATTACGAGATCTTTTCTCATAATTACGAGATCCTGATATCGTGTTTACGAGATCCTTTCTCGTAATTATGAGATATTTTCTCGTAATTACGAGATACTGATGTCATAATTACGAGATCATGTGGTGCTAACGGCTAGATAAGGTGTGAAACTTTCTTTGATTTGGAGAATGCTCAGTGCCACCGTAGTAATATCCTCTGTTCCATCAATTTCCACTTTCTTCCATCTGGTAGCTGAAGCAGATCCTGATAAGCCAAGATAGAGTATTTCATTACCTTGATCAGTTACTCTCATTTCATCGCAGTATCGTCAATGGTATGGCAATACGGGCAAGGAAAACCATACGTCGAAAGCAATTCAGATCTATATATGTTTGTGGAAGTGTGTGTGTGCATACGTGTGCGTGCATGTGTGTAATCTTTATTCGACGTTAACCCGTCTAAAGCCTTGTAATGTGTGCGCCAGACATAAGTTTGGACTTTTGAACCCTTCATTGGATCACACAGGGACCTGTCAGCTACCCCACAAAGCACAGTAAAGGGTGGGGAATATGATTGGGATGATGATTTGATTTTCTGCTATACTACCATCCTCAGTAATATATAAAAAAAAAGCATCTATGGGCTTACAAAAGCGAAAAGTGCTTGCCGGTTCCTAAATTGCAGTCTGGGGTGCTGCACTTATAACAGCCTGTGGTCATGTGGACTTAGCTGCTCACTCCATCATCTGTCCAGCCTCGGCTCTGGGCCCCTGAGTGCTAAGAGAGCAGCTCCATGTTTGGCTGACTGCAGGGATGATCTCTGTGCTTCACGAGCGGAGCTGCCAGGGCGCACCTACAGGGGCTCTTAGCACGGGGACAGTTTGGGAACGCCCGGAGAAAAATAGCGTTTCGGTCGCAGCTGTTGCAGAGAAACTTTTTCGTTGCTGCGTGTGGTGGTTGGGGTATGGTGTGTAACTTTGTCGTTACCCATGTGTGACTTATTGTGATTCGAGTTGGCTTGTTTTTTAATTAAAATCGCACAAGACGGATTCCTGTACTGAATATCAGCACGGGCTGTGAATCCTTCAGAGGTAGGCCTACAAGGACGCAGTCTGAATGTAATATAAGCCTTCACACAACAGGTCGACAACTGCTAGCGTTAGCTAACACTACTCACAACAGGTTATGGTCTTTTCGTTCATTTAATCGTTTCAACTGGAATGGGACTAAACTGTTGCCAAGCAACACAAGAAACCTTTTCCTGCATACTAGCTTGCTACTTTGTGTAGGTCTAAGCACATGACTGCAGCCAGCTACTTTGCATAGTGTACGTTTACCTGTATGTGTCAGTTTATTGAGCCGTCAGTGAAATACGGGTCCGCTGTCAGTTGGTGCCACTTGTGATTCAGTTGAGGGGTAAACTGGCGGTTTGCCCGAGAAGTATTCAGGCTTTTGTCTTACTCATTGTCCTCTCTTGACAACACTTTATACTTTAACTAAAATTGTAGGCCCTATGTGTGGAAATAGGCCCATCTTTGAGTTGCATAGTTTGTTACAATTTAAGATTATATAACGATTGCTAATTTAACTAATTGTTTTTTGGAAACACCTGTACTGCGGACTAATACACGTATAGTTAAAAGTCCCAGCACTGTTACACTTTTGATCAGCACTCATGGAAAACCTCACATCAAATCAAATGACGGGGTCGGAACTAACTGTTGCATAATATATAACGAATATTCTGCCTATCTTTTCTGACCCATTTTGTTTTGCTACGATCATGAATAACACAGTCATTCATCATCAGGTCATGTGCGCCACATTGGGAACGCTGATGTTTCTGATAATACGACCCTCAGTGAATTCACACCCCATTGAAACACTTTAAAAGGTTTATGCGGAGCACAGCGCTGTTCACTAACAATATGCCCTCGTCTGCTTCGGGAGGCACACGAGAGCTGTTACACATCGTTACAATGTGTGCAGATATGCGATGGGTCGCAATTTTCAGTTTAAATTAGATTGAAGTGTGTGTCAGCACTAATCTCGGGGTTCAGCGAGGTTTTGTGTGCGTTGGTCTTTTTCCGGTCTGAGGCTGTGTGTTGACTTCATGTGTTGACGGTGTGTGTTGACGGTGTGCGTCGATTGTGTGTTGGCTCGGCAGGACCTGGTCGGCAGCGCCCCCCCCCAGAGGAACTGGAAGGGCATCGTTATCGCCCTGCTGGTCATCCTCATCATCTGCTTCCTCATCGTCACCTCCGTCGTCCTGCTCACCCCGCGTGAGTATACACACGTGCGTGCGCACGCAGCGCACACACACGCACGCGGGCACGGAACGCACACACGCACGCACAAGTGCACAAGCGCACGCTCACAAGCACACGAACACAACCGATGCAATGTTATGTGCGGCTGGCACGCATACAGCTATACACACTCAGACAGTAAGCACTGGTACACACAGACACACATACATACACTCATCAGACACGCACATACACACACACATACACGCAGGCATGCACACGCACGCACGCACGCACGCACGCACACACACGCACACGCACGCACACACGCACACACACACACACACACACACACACACACACACACACACACACACACACACACACACACACACACACACACACACACACACAACCAACACAATATTATGTACGGCTGGCATGCATACAGCTACAAACACTCACACACATACACATTGGAGCTCTGGTACACACATACACACATGTGTACTGAAAGCTAGTGTGGTATGCACAAATACACTCCCAAACCACCAGCTTTTACAAACCCCAAACCAACCAAAATAATAATGGTTTGGTTTCTAATGACTTCCCCAATTCCGGTAGGTGTTGGCTAGGTGTTTTCAATTGTCAGACCATTCCCTACAAGAAATCATAATTTATAGATTTTCACGGGTCAGATTGCATATTGTTTTTTCACAAAGCTAGGTCGTCCTCTCACCAGATAATGGGCCTTTTAATGTGTAATGCCATTTAGGTCTGTTTAATGGAGATGATTATGCAGTAATGGCCCCGGCCATTTGTCAAATTGGCATGGCATCAGAGATGCCATTTGCGTGGTGTTGGGAAATGAGCGCTCTCCCTCGCTCGCTGGGCGGGAGCGGTCCTCCTCTGGTTTCAAATGTCTGTTAAGGCTCAAACACTTTCCTACGACTACGTATTTATGGAGCCAGATTTCTCTGACTCTACACGCACTCCCAGAAGGATCCATTTTCTTTGTCTCTCTGTCTCTGTCTCTGTCTCTGTCTCTGTCTCTGTCTCTGTCTCTGTCTCTCTCGCTCTCGCTCTCGCTCTCTCTCTCTCTGTCTCTCTCTCTCACTCTCTCCCGCTCTCTCTCTCTTCCGGCATGACTATATTGCTGCCCATATAACCACCAATTTGTATCATGCCATGCTACTTGTGCTATGCTCATGCTACTACGTATTTATGGAGCCAGATCTCTCTGACTCTACACGCACTCCCAGAAGGATCCATTTTCTTTGTCTCTCTGTCTCTGTCTCTGTGTCTCTCTCTCTCTCTCTCTCTCTCTCTCTCTCTCTCTCTCTCTCTCTCTCTCTCTCTCTCTCTCTCTCTCTCTCTCTCTCTCTCTCTCTCTCTCTCTCTCTCTCTCTCTCTCTCTCGCTCTCTCCCGCTCTCTCTCGCCCTCTCTCCGTCTTCCAACGCTGTGGGACTTTGCTGTCAACACAGGCATCGACATGTGTGCTTTTGTCACTGTTATACCTTTCGCTTCACAGACAGACAGGTTAGGATGGCTTATTATACGCCATCTCCCATCTCTCTCCCTGTGTCTCCTTCTGTCACTCGCTCCCTATCTCTCACCCTCGTCCTTTCTCTCTGTTGCTCTCTCGCTCTCTTTCTGCCGCTCTTTCTCCCACCTGAGTTACATTAGCTGTGTCTGCTCTTCAGCTGTCAGCTTCTGATCTCATTAGGAATTTTTAGGAACGAGAGCGAGAGAAAGCCCTCTTCGCTTTGCTGCAGATCGATAAAGGCACTACCTTCCTTCTTTGCACCTGCTTTCAAATTACCGATGTGCAGTGTTGCCACAGTTACCTTGAAAAAGTAAACTGATTACTGATTACTAGTTACTCCTTAAAATAGTAACTTAGTTACTTAACTGATTACTTGATTTTAAAAGTAACTAAGTTAGATTACAAGTTACTTTATTAGCTACATTTAATTGCGACAATCCCCCCCCCCCCCCCCCTGTCAGCAATTGCTTACCCCCCAGCCGTCAACAATTGTTCTCCCCCCCGGTCAACAACTGGTCTTCAAATTCTGCGATGGGGTCTGGTCGGGGGAATTAGGGGTGGCCCATCAGTATCTCTTGCATACATACTTTTAGTGCGTAGACAAAATATCACTGCACGCTTTACGAGGCGATCACCGGACACAGCTCCACACACACACACGCACGCAGCACTGCGCAACTAATTCCACCGCTAATAACAACTGGTGGCGTGGACTCTGGAGAGTCAAGGTCGACACTCTCCTCTGATAGATTGAAGTCTTTGGAGACTTATGCTTCACACGCACATGCACCCTCACACTAACAGACAAAAAGGCAGGCAGACAGACAGACAGACAGACAGACAGACAGACAGACAGACAGACAGACAGACAGACAGACAGACAGACAGACAGACAGACCACTCCATCGCTCTCAACGCCAATCGGTGATCTGGTAAAAAAATCAAAAATAGTAACGCACAGTGACTTTGATGAGTGACTTTAATCTGATAACTGGTTTGGAAATAGTCACGCGTTAGATTAGTCGTTACTGAAAAAAGTGCTCCGAGGCCAGTAACGCGTCTCGCATCACTGCCAATATGAGGAAGTAATCGGAATTCTTCCCCCCGCTAAATCTCTCTTTGGGAAGTGCACACAATTTACAGTTGACTCAGAACAACGCAAAGTCGTGACCCACCTGAGCACAACTGCATGTGAAGAAAAGCATACACAATATGTTGTTAATCTCCCCCACACCCAGGTTGTCCTGCTTTTTCTTTGAAACTAGAAATGTCACCCACACAGCGAAACCCCCCAGTGCGCTGAGAGACGCAACAGGGGGTGATAACGGCTCATAGCTCATACTTTTAGTCCCGATTTCTGCATTTCGACTCGTATTGTTTTTCCGATTGCCACACTTGGACACGCATGTTTTCGTCCCGATTTCTACATTTGGATTTGTATGTTTTAGACTGATTTCTTAATTTGAAAGCGTAAATTTAGTCCAGATTAGTCCAGAACAGTTTTTTAGTATGTCATTGAGCACATAAAGCACACACTTACACCTCATCCTTGTCTCTTTTCATTGTAAACATGCTTCTCTGGTGGCGTCCGTTACAGGGGAAGATCACAGCATGTCCATGAAGAAGAAGGTGACCGTGGAAGATGTGTTCGGCTCGGCCCTGCACATCCATCACCCTGAGGGCACATGGCTGAGTGGTACGTAGCCTCAACTTTGATAGAAAATACATTTGATGCATCCTCCTGTGAATGGACAAGGCTACGGCCACTTGTCTAGCAAAAGAATGCAAGGGTTGGGTTAGGTTTGAGGGTAAAGTACACCTCAAAGTGAAAGTATCTCCAGATTTCTATTTTAATAAATGTCTGTTATGTCATTTTACAATTACATTTGCATTGACTGTACATTGAGGGCATTTAGCAGACGTTTTTAACCAAAGCGATTTATAATTTATAAGTATTTTTGTCAGAAGAAAGAGAAACAATATATCGCTGTCGGTATGGGTGTTCATAGAACCGAGTGCCAAGCACTAACAGTTGTTTGGTTAATCCATTCCCTGTACACAACAAAGATAGCTAGGATAAGATACTGCATAATTGTGCAGTATAAGTGCTTTTTTTTTAAGTGCAAGCACATACAACACACAATAAGTACTATGTCACTATCTATCACTGAATGTGGTAACACAATGGTGGTTGAGCCTAGGGCCCACTAGTGAATGCCCATGCATTTGCAGTATTATGAATGTGATGAACTAGACGCGGTATGGATTTCTTGAAAGAAAATGGCCACTTATCGACAAAAATGTTGCCCTAGGGGGTCGACAAATAGATCAAAACAGAAATATTTTACAGTTCCGCTTCAACAACATTATTTTACCCTAAGTGGATGCATGCATTTTAGAAAAGATTGGTTTATTTGTTATGCAGTCTCTGACCTGTCCTGTATCATGTGGCAAGTCAACTTCCAAGGACCCTGATCCAGATTACATAGACCCTCCATGTTTTTCTAATGGCGCATTTCCACCGGACGGTGCAGTTCGCTTCACTTCGCCTCAGTCCGGTAGGGAGGGGGCGGTATAGCCCAGCCCAGTTCCAAAGGTCGCCAACAGTACCCTTGTGGTAGGCCGGATGTCAATCGCCACGGCAGCTACGTAAACATCATGACATCATTGCAGCACGACACAGTGTAGCCTGCTCAATAAAAACAATAAATAAAATAAAAGCAATAAAAAATGCTCCATCTAGCTCCCTCTGCATGTCTTCCTCCCCAAGAGTGCAGAGGAACGTCTCCACCTCCTTGTTCGCCCAAGTTGAAGTTTTGCGCGACATGTCCATTGTCCAGAATATTACCTTGTGGGGATTGTTTGTTTGTTTTTATCCCCGTGTCGCCTGGAAGTGACGATTCTGTCGACCAATCAACGGAGGGCATGTGTAGCTCAAACTTGCCGGCACCCTTTCAGGCGTCTAAGTACCCCAACGGAGGGGTACTGCGAGACGAGTGCGAGACGAGTACGGCTCAGTATGGCTCAGTCCAGGTAACGGCCCACTTTTGGCCGTGTAAACATGATCCTTGCCGCACCTTTGCGAATCGAACCGAACTGCACCCACCGGTGGAAACTCGCGATGAGGCTCATTGTTCAGCTCACTGCCCCCTGCTGGCAGAGACAAACGGTGTCAAACTGTGCCAGCCAAGAGGCTGAAGTAAGACTGCTTGGTGTATTGATCAGGGATGGGCAGAGGTACTAGTAATTACCCCTGGAGCCATTGATACTGACTCTATCAGGCCATTGATCGTTTCAAGGGTTTAACGTTATTGTTAGAAGAAAGCAGTAGCACCCACCTTGTGCATGTGAGCTTGTATAAAAAATTTTTTGGCTGATATAAAGAAAACATCTTTAGAATGGACTTCCAGTATGACAGATCGTTTCTCAGAGCTAGCAGTGTGAAGAAGGGTTACTGATGGGTTACTTTCTATCAACCGTGAAAATGAAAAATGTACATGTAAATTAAATGCAATTTTTCTGCCAGAAATGTATTTAACAAAAACCTCTTTCTCAAAGTGAGCTGTTGGTGAACTGCTTCTTTCTCCCAGCGTGTTTACTAGGTTTTAGACAGGATTCCTAGCCAAATGCATCTTCAAATGTACGAACTCATACGTATTTAGAATATAAAGAATGGGTGAACTACCTATTACGGTGGTTTTAACCCAACATCAATCGCAGGTTGCAGATTGTCCACATTCAAAATCAGACTAACGCGTATACACAGGCTAAGCTCATTCCCTCCCCTATACTCTCACTTTATCCTGCTGCGATTTATTGTTTGTTTGACATTAGGGCCCGTGTTAAGCGCTTTTATTGTTTAGCCCAGAGCTGTCTTGTTGCAGGACAAACGGTTGTAAAAGAGTGCCCGATGGTCAAGTAGCAGCTTGAACTCTTTCCATAAAGCAGCTTTGCTGAGATATTGATCAAAGAGAACTCTGGGTTGTGACTCGATGGTATCTGATCCTACTGCCAGAATCCCCCACAGCACGAGTCGCACTCGACCTCTCATACATCAAACTCTTACCTCAGACTCTTGCCTCGCACGTGCGCTGCGGAGAGGTAGTGTGCCAGTACGATGTACCCAACGATGCGCTCTTCAAGCCTTGCATATCTTAAACTCTCATAGCATAACTGCTTATGTCATATTTGAAGGTTCATTTGGTATTTAGCTTCAACAATGCACAAGTCAAATAGAGGACTTAGGCTGATAGTTATTATGGAATTTAAAAAGCTCTCTGATCTTGAGAGTAGAGTTATGTTAGGTATCAAATTTGGCCAAAATATGACTTGAGGCCAACAATATTCTGTCAGAATGTACCAGCTTTACTGTCTGGTGCTGGGAGAAATACCGATAGCTATTATCATTATATTCTTGCTGTCGCAAACACTACACCTCCAACTCCTCCACCTCCACCACAACACCACCGCCTCCACCACCACAACTACAACACGTCTTCATCTGTTTTTACTTACCATGACAGCTATTGTTTTTGATGGCGCATCGCTACTGCCGACGACAGCTGTTCTGTTAAGTTACATCACAGTAAGGTGCTGTTATGATGACATTCGTATCAGAGGGAGCTGTTGATGCCGAGGCGATGGGAAGGGTGAATAAGTGTGAAAGGTGAGACGTCTGGTTACAGTCACCCTATATACAGCAGTGCAGTGTAGATAGGGTGATGGTACTTAGCTAATAGTACTTTGCTAATAGCGCTAGGTGTGAGAACAGTGTGTCTGAACAGTGTGTGAACCAAGGCTTTCTGGCAATCAGACTGCATCGTCAAGGCCGCTGCAATGCTTCAAACGCATTAGCCTGCCGTCGCCTAGTCAAATCCATGGCTCTCAAGTCTCATGCATTCGGTGTGAGACATATGCAATTCAACCCATGCACACGCTCACACGCCACATTTCGTATTTCTCACGCAGAGAAATTACCAGGATAGCGCCCACCAATTTGGGCCGCTACAGTGGAACAGGTAGGAATCAAATGGGTTTCCCCGTACGTAGGGTAACCAGACGTCCTCTTTTGCCCGGACATGCCCTCTTTTTGAGACACTTAAAAAAATGTCTGGCGGAATTTCAAAATCGATTTTATCAAAGCCTCATACATGTTCACATTGAATTTGCGTTGCGTTTCTCTGGGTCGTTCACAAACTAGTTAGGTTACGCCTTCCCCTACTCAGTTTTCACTTTGCATTAGTTGAAGTGAGTAGGGGGAGTGGTTAAGTAGAGCCTTCAGATTGGACGGTTTGACTTAATTAGTTACCGTTATGTTTTGTATTTTTTTTTTTTACCATTATTGTTTTATAGGGACAAACATTAACACATTTCTCCTACAGGGGATTGATAAAGTTGTTTCTATTGAACAGAAAGAAACACTTGGTCATACTATACACACTTTACCACAGCATTGGCCTACTGAATGCCACAGATATAATTTAAACATTGGACTGAATGCCACATAAATATATAATTATGGTTTTGCACGTTTGCAACGTTTAAAAGTTCAGGGGAAAGTATATGCCTCTATTGGTGTTGCTTAAGCCAATAGCCTTTTGAGGCAGTGCTGTTTCTGAATATTAGTGTTAAGGGCCAATAATGCTTACTATCATGCATTAGTCGTCTGTGGACACATTTGTATGCAGTCACGTTATTATACCCCCCCCCCCCCCCCCCCCCGCCGACAAAATCTCATTCTGAACTTAAGAGCCCTGCAAATCACATCAGCTTGTTTTGTATAATTGTATTACTTGTTATGCGTTACAGAGCTATGGTTAAAAAGGCATTGTCAATTTCCGAGAAGGCGTCTGTGTTTCATTTTCTTCCCTACTTAGTTCAGAGCCGCTTGTTCCAATGCAGACGTTATGCCACCGCCATCTCTTTCTGCGTTTCAGAGTGGAACTTTTCCCCCTTCCTTTAAAGATGGTCTGTTTGATTGATGGAAAGCAATAGTAGCAGGCGGCAACAAGGCCAGAGTGCAGTCCCCAAAGCAGATGGGAGAAGCTAATTAACTTCACTAGCATAACATTCATGCTGTCGCCACTTCTAAACCACACCGCCCGCTGTAGTGACGGCACCTTGGAAAGAAAAACACCCTATTCTCCAGCGTCCTACTTAGCCCGAGTGTGCAACTGCGTCTTTTTGCTGTAATGATCACAACTGTGTTCCCGCAAGCAGTCTCCAGGTGATATCCATTAGCTTTTGTTAACTTTGGAAACTTTGGAACATCCTGATACATCCGGGGCTGGGTTCTTGCGAATGTGTCCTTCAAACTGAGGGCCAGAATCCTAATCTGACAGGAGATCCGACTCTGGGGTCTGTCGATTGAGTTACTTTAACACAATCAACAGTGATTTGCAGGTATAAAGACCTTCCCTGAAATGAAATCCAATAGGACAACCGTGTTACTTCAGTGTTCCTCGTCAATATATTTTGTGGGATATTATTTTTGCAGTGTTGCATAACGGCTCCCTGCAGCTCTTTGAGTACCGCCATGCTCTGCAGTCTCCTGACCTCCTGACCTCTGGGTCTCACGGCGTAGTGCTCCGGGTGCTCCTAATTAATAATTGCCGGCAAGTTTAGCCTAAGCCCAGTCTCACTTACTTCACTTACCTGGAACAAAAAGAAACTGGGAGATAAAACGACAAACCCTTTTTCTTTTTGTCTTTTCGAAAGATGTCTTGCTTCATTAGTTTGAGGAAGATAAATGCAGTGTTGAAAGCAAAGAAAAACAGCCAGAGGCATGAATTTAGTTTTGTGTGCAGCTAGCGCTAACGGTTAGCGGAGCGTTGGTGTGGAGAGTGATATAAACAAGAGGTTTGTGGAAATGTTATGCTCAGATGGTAGTGTTCAGATGGTAAGACCACCATATGAGTTTCTTCACTCACGCCTTCACAGTAGCGCACGCTACTGCATCTTTGTCAGGATTTGGATTGGTTACCGATTCAGGAGATAATTTACTTTCTGTTCAATTTCTTTAATATAGAAGCATATCTGCTAGCTACCTCAATGCAATATCACCGCACTACAATGCTGTCAAGGGATATCATTCATAGTGCTTGAGCTCGGCAATGCACAGATGAGCCACAGTAATAGAATTACTAACCCTAATTAAGTTGGCTGGGTCGGGACGTCCTGGACTGAGCTCACACCAGCATTCACAACCTGTTAGTGTCCAGCCCTGCTCCAAATTGGCGGTGAAATTGAATTGGATTGCACTGCCTCCTGCCAGCACGCAGGAAGGCAAAATGTCAACGTCTGACAGCGTTGAAATTCATCTGGCCGGCATGGGAGTAAGCAAAGCTGGTGACTGGCCCTTTAGTGCGTCCCCGTCTGTCCTAGCAGTTAGGTCTGTGAATCCTAGCTCTCCACCTCACACATAACGCTGGTTATCATCCCCTGAGGACTCCAAAGTGCTGCGTGGAAGCAGCGCATCTGACTGTTTAAAATCTTCTGTGATGTGGCAAGTGTTAACACATCAGATAATATTGCCGTGTTAACTGCTTAAAAGGAATGCTCCCTCGGGAGGGGGGGGGGGGGGGGGGGGTAGGTGTGCGGTGTGTGGAACGGTTTCTGGAACGGTGGGGGACATGATGCAGCACTTTGGCAATGGGCCAGAGGGCAATGACATCAGGGTGTGTGTGTGTGTGTGTGTGTGTGTGTGTGTGTGTGTGTGTGTGTGTGTGTGTGTGTGTGTGTGTGTGTGTGTGTGTGTGTGTGTGTGTGTGTGTGTGTGTCGGCCCGGTGGGGGGTGGTCGCCGGGATGCACAGCAATGGCCGACTGATGGCCTCAGCTCAGGAGTTTGAGGCCGGTTGCCTAGTAACCGGAAGGATGCTAGTTCGATCCCCAGAGTGTCGAGGGGTCCTTGAGCAAGGCACCTGACCCTAACTGCTCACGACGAGCTTGCTGTCTCCGGATGTGTGTGTGGTCGACCCACTGTTGGTGTATGAGTGTGTGAATGAACAGTTGTAAGGATGCTAGTTTACCCCCGGCTCCTCCTAGCTGCGAGTCGAGGTGTCCCTGAGCAAGGCACCTGAGCTTAACTGCTCCTGAAGAGCTGGCTGTCGCCGGATGTGTAGTCGACTCCACCGTTGGTGTGTGAGTGTATGTGTGAATCATTGTAAGACGCTTTGGATAAAAGCATCTGCTACATCTCCTAAATATAAATGCTAATGTAAATGACTGGTTTAATGGCAGCACTCTGACTGGTCGATGTTGTGCATGTCAAGCACGTCTCAGAGACGGGGAGCACAATGGGAGTGGATCTTTAGTCATTCAGGGGATGAGGAGGCTGCATTGCCTCTTTAACGGTGAGCTCTTCCCCTTTGTGTGTGCACCTCTTCTTTGCCTTTTCCCCAGACAATGAACTGCTGTTTCGTTCAAGGGACGGCAACGTCTTTAGATTCAACGCGGACACAGAGGAGAGGCACATTGTGGTGAACAGCAAGATGTTTGTGAGTAGTGTGAGGCCTTGTCCTGTGTTCGACCCTGTGTACAACACACCCCACGCGCTGGAGCTCAATTGGGTTAGCAATCCTTGATAACCCTTTCTGTTCCTGCATAGGAAACATACAAAGCCACCAAGTACCAGCTCTCCCCTGACATGAAACACGTGCTGCTGGCCTACGGTGTGACTCCGGTAAGACGTCACTAACCAGAGCGTTTACCTGTTTCGCCTTCAAGGTTCAGGGTTCAATGAGTGTGTCACTGTTTGGGTCTCTGTTTGTGTCTCTGCAGGCCTACCGGCACTCCTACGCAGCCAGCTACATCGTCTGCAGCCTCGTGACCCCGTGAGCCTCACCTGTTCTCGGGCGGTCTGGTGGAGGGAGAGAGAGAGAGAGAGTTCTTATTCTAGCTCTAGCTCTAGTTCTAGTTGAAGCTCTAGTTCTAATTCCAGCTCTAGTTTAAGCTCTATTTCTAGTTCTAGCACTAGTTCTAGCTCTAGATACTCCTTTTGGGTTCTGTTATTTCAGTTGCTCATATATCTTCATCCCCTACTCCCCCTGCTTCCCCTCCCCCACTTCCTCTTTGCTCCAAATTTCTACTGAGCTGAGCAAAGTTAGCTTGGGCTAAAATAGGCTGTGGATGATTGATGAGGCCCACAGTCAAAAAGTTACCAAAGCTTAACGGTTCACTGTGTAACCACATAGAGATGATGCAGTACAGGGCAATACACAATATTCATATTTATATAAAAATATATTTATATTTGAGTAAAACACAATACAAAAAGTTTCTCATCACTAACTGTCTCACTGTCTTTCTCTATTGTACAAATACACACACACACGCGCACATGCGCACACACGCACACACACACACACACACACACACACACACACACACACACACACACACACACACACACACACACACACACACACACACACACACACACATCAGATGACTGAAAGTTTGTGTTAGGATGACACGGCTAGTATACTGTGTGTAACGAGAGTACACCCAGACTGACCACCACCACCACCACCCCTGTGTTATCTGCCCCCACCCAGGCAGACATGGAGCTTGATACCCCCTGGGGAAGGCCTGACTGCCCTGCAGTACGCCGGATGGGGCCCAACGGGCCAGCAGCTGGTAAGCAGCCCTTTCAAAACGCAGTCACATCACTACTTGTTTGGACAAAACAATATCAAGGGTTGCGAGCCCACGGAGCTGGCCTCTTTCAAGTCCTCATCTGATGAATATCAATGAGTTTCACTGACAACGGTGACAACCAGTCGATCTGCAGCTAATCCATCTTTCTGTTGAGGATTTCCTTTGGTTTGATAGTGTTATTATCCATAGATGATGATGTGATATTGTGTTCCTTTTCTTTTGTTAGTGAGGGACAGTGTGGTGTGCTGTGTTGGACGGGTTGTTGTGCCAGGGTCTCACTGGACGTGCCCACTGCTTTTGTCGCGGTTCACCCAGTGTGGTTTGGCTGGATACCGGCCTGTGCGCCTTCCAGCGCCAGATGGCATCTCTGTGGCATGTCCCATCAACGGCTCTGTCCTGCCGTTGCTAGTGTGTGTGTGTGTGTGTTTGTGTGTGTGTGTGTGTGTGTGTGTGTGTGTGTGTGTGTGTGTGTGTGTGTGTGTGTGTGTGTGTGTGTGTGTGTGTGTGTGTGTGTGTGTGTGTGTGTGTGTGTGTGCTGTGTGTGTGTGTGTGTGTGTATGCCAATGTGTGCACGTGTTTGTTTGTGTGTGTGTTCATCAGTACATGCAAGTGTGTGTATGTGTTAGTCTTTGCATGTGTATCTGTGTGTGTGTGCGTCGGTGCGTGCACCTGTGTGTGTGTGTGTGTGTGTATGTCTGCGTGCGTCAGTGTGTGTACGTGTGTGTGTGTGTGTGTGTGTGTGTGTGTGTGTGTGTGTGTGTGTGTGTGTGTGTGTGTGTGTGTGTGTGTGTGTGTGTGTGTGAATTAAATATAAGGTTCAAATAATTTTACTTCACTTTAATGGTGTGAATGGCGTATCTTTGGCTGATTGGACTCTGCTTCACGCAATAGCGTTTTTCTAATCTTTGCGTGAGATTATTTGCGTGAACGCTCAACAGTCTTCACCGGGCCATAATGTGTACGCAGCGTGTCTCAACAGCATCAGTCATCCGATCCATTAGGTTTGGTCCCCTTTCCCTTAGAAGCTGTTCACTTCCTTTCTCAATTTATTTTGCGCTAAACGTAGCATGTGAGTCATTTAGCTCAGAAAGAGAAAAGCGACGGAAACAGCATCATGAGTAAAGAATCGTTCTGTGTTCCTCCGAACACGGCCTCTCTCCTTACCTTCATGGATCATCCATCCGGCTCTCAATGCTAATAACGCACCCAAGTTCTTACTTGGAATTCATTGGATAATACTCAGGGGTTATGTGACTGAAAGGTCAGGTGCTGCTCTCTTCCATCTCTGTCTCATCACTCCCACCCGCCACCCCCCACACTTCCCAATGCATTTGTCACAAAGCTAGAAGCAATTTATAACAGAAACTGTTTCCTCCGGACATATGGGAGAGATGACCGTGTCGGAGTGTCATGCTCGGATAGGACTGTGTGCACTCTGGTATCAGTTGGAGAGAGAGAGAGAGAGAGAGAGAGAGAGAGAGAGAGAGAGAGAGAGAGAGAGAGAGAGAGAGAGAGAGAGAGAGAGAGAGAGAGAGAGAGAGAGAGAGAGAGAGAGAGAGAGAGAGAGAGAGAGAGAGAGAGAGAGAGCGAGAATGAAGTAGCATGGCATGATACAAATTGGTGGTTATATGGGCAGCAACATAGTCATGCTGGAAGAGGGAGAGAGAGAGAGAGAGAGAGAGAGAGAGAGAGAGAGAGAGAGAGAGAGAGAGAGAGAGAGAGAGAGAGAGAGAGAGAGAGAGAGAGAGAGAGAGAGAGAGAGAGAGAGAGAGAGAGAGAAAGCTATAGAGAGAGAGATGGAGAGAGAAAAAGAGAAAGATAGAGATAGAGTAAAAATAGAGAGAGAGATCGTGCGGTGTTTGGCTTATTAAAACGTCAGCGATTACTCTACCATGACAGAGCAATCAGCGAGGCTAGGCTGGGTTAACACGCGCACGTAACCGCGCAACCAGACGTAGTCGAGCGTTTGCACTAACGCACGCATGCAGGCACACACACAGGTACACACACGAACAAACATGCACAAACACACGCACACACACATACACAAACCTGTCGGTAGTTGAATTCACTAATTGATTATTTGAAATAGCAGTTTACGTTTTTTTTTTTTCTCAAACAAACTTTGAAAGAGAAAGCGATGGGCTGGGACCTCTGGTCTGGGCCCACGCACACAAGTCCATTAGCATGCTAGACGCGCCGCCTTGATGCTCACACTTTCATGTCCCCGCCCACTTTGAAAACTGTTCTGGGTTGGCTTCTGCCTGTTTTTAATTCTTTCATCTGATCATTCAAAAGACTCCAAAGGACCGGCTGGGTGTGGGCTGGGGAATATGAAATGCCCGCCTCTCTTCAGCCATTCATCTTCGGGGCTCATTCAAAACGAGGCCATTACTGTCTTTATTATCAAACACACGAAACCTCCTGTGTGTGTGTGTGTGTGTGGGCCTGTGTGTGTGTGTGTGTGTGTGTGTGTGTGTGTGTGTGTGTGGTGTGTGTGTGTGTGGTGTGGGTGTGTGTGTGTGTGGTGTGTGTGGTTGTGTGAGTGTGTGCGTGTGCGTGTGCGTGTGTGTGTGTGTGTGTGCGTGCGTGCGTGCGTGCGTGCGTGCGTGTGTGCGTGCGGCGTGCGTGCGTGCGTGCGTGCGTGTGTGTGTGTGTGTGTGTGTGTCCCCGCATGTGTTTTTTTCTCCTGGGTTCAACCCGTCGCGAGGTGTTAATGTTTTTAATGAGGTGTGAAGTGTCAACGGCAGAACATCCCCTGGAACACAGTAATGGAGATATGAGGCTGTGAAGGATTTTTGATCCCCTCCCTGCTTCCCAGAATCTGTTCGCCCCCCCATTTGTGTCAGCTTCCCCCTCAAATCTCCAATCCCGATCCCAAATTGGCGTCGATGTGTGCAAGACATAAAACTCTCCAAACATGTCAGGCCCCCACGCAGGCCTGCAGGGGAGGCTTTGAGACGCAGGGGGGTGGGGGGACGGGGGACACATTCACCATCCTGCCGTCCCCTGCCAACACCTCCTCTAAGACCGCCCCACCAGAGGAGCAGAGCCCCGACAGCAGGCCCGGATTGACAGGGGGACTAGAAACCGCGGCTCGCTCGCCAGCCCTCCGTCAAAATCCCTTCTGTAGAATCCTGAAGGCAGTGTCTGCGTGGTCGGCCAATCAGCAGCCCTAATCAGGGGCTGAACCTGGCCCCTCCCCCTGTCCGTCCAAGGTAAATCCATTGTCTGCCGTCAACAGATTGAAGGCTGAAGGCTTAATCAGCGCAGGGAAGCTCGAGTGGGGGGGGGGGGGGGGGGTCTTGGTGGATTGGTGTGTCCGCCCTGTGTTTACTGGGGTGTATGAGGTTGTTCTTGTGGTCTGAGTGTGTTTATGTTTAGAGCATTGTGTGTGTGTGTGTGTGTGTGTGTGTGTGTGTGTGTGTGTGTGTGTGTGTGTGTGTGTGTGTGTGTGTGTGTGTGTGTGTGTGTGTGTGTGTGTGTGTGTGTGTGTGTGTGTGTGTGTGTGTGTGTGTGTGTGGTGCATGTGTGTGTAAGTGTGTGTATTTGTACGTGTGTGTGTGTGTAGGTGCAATTTGTGCATCTATGTAGTCTAGTGCCTGTGTTTAATGTGTGTCTGTGTGTCTGTTTGTGTGTGTCTGAGTGGGCTTGTGTGTCTGCCCGCTGAATTACGACCAGCTATTTGCCACTAGTGTTTTCATTACTGTTTGACAACAGCAGCCCCACAATGACATCAATCACCAGTTTATTGTGCTCAGTCCTGTTCGGTGCGGTTGACTCCTGGATTACGGGACCTGGTTCAGTGAACCAGCGCTTGATTGAGGAACTAGATCACAAGGGGGGATACTTCTACAGACTCCTTCGGTGGACCAATCGCGAGCAAGAGCTTGGCGTTTGGATGTGTTGGAGCAGCACTGCAGGACACATCTTCACCCTGCGTCTCACCATCGCAAGGGTCATCGCTATGGTCTCCGATATGGTTGCTAGGGTCATCGCTATGGTCACAGCTAGGGTCATCGCTATGGTCTCCGATATGGTTGCTAGGGTCATCGCTATGGTCACAGCTAGAGTGATCGCTATGGTCTTCGATATGGTTGCTAGGGTCATCGCTATGGTCACAGCTAGGGTCATCGCTATGGTCTCCGATATGGTTGCTAGGGTCATCGCTATGGTCACAGCTAGGGTCATCGCTATGGTCTCCGATATGGTTGCTAGGGTCATCGCTATGGTCACAGCTAGGGTGATCGCTATGGTCTCCGATATGGTTGCTAGGGTCATCGCTATGGTCACAGCTAGGGTCATCGCTATGGTCACAGCTATGGGTCATCGCTATGGTCACAGCTAGGTTAGTCACGATGGTCGTCGCTAGGGTCATCGCTATGGTAGAGAGAGGAAGAGGAGGAGGAAGAGCGAGACATTGATGGGTGGTGTGTCCCGTTGTTCCTGTGCAGATCTTCATCTTCGAGAACAACATCTACTACCGAGCGAAGGTGGGGGGTCCCAGCATCCGGCTGGTCTCCACCGGGGAGAAGGGCGTCATCAACGGCCTGGCCGACTGGCTCTACGAGGGTAGGCCCGGCTGACACACACACACACACACACACACACACACACACACACACACACACACACACACACACACACACACACACACACACACACACACACACACACACACCAACACACAAAGCATGTAGACACAACTCTACCCCCACACACACACAAACACCACACATAGACACAAACATACACACACACACACGCACACACGTACATACACAGTTCACATAAACAGACACACACAAAAACACATATAGACACACAACCACAAACAGCCCCCCCCCCCACACACACACACACACACACACACACACACACCACACACACACACCACACACACACACACACACACACACCACACACACACACACACACACACACACACAACACACACACACACACACACACACACACACACACACACACACACACACACACACACACACAAGCATGTAGACACAACTCTACCCCCACACACACACAAACACACACATAGACACAAACATACACACACACACGCACACACGTACATACACAGTTCACATACACAGACACACACAAAAACATATATACACACAACCACAAACCACCCCCCCCCCCACACACACACACACACACACACACACACACACACACCACACACACACACACACCACAACACACACACACACACACACACACACACACACACACATACACACACACACACACACACACACACACACACACACACACACACACACACACACACACACACACACACACACACACACACACACACACACACACACACACACACACACACACACACACACACACACACACACAGGCACAAAACCTTACACACTCACACACACATACACACACACACACACACACACACACATATAGATACACAACCACTTAGACACACACATATGCTATGTGCTAGTTAGCGCATGAGAGACGCTGTGAGCCCGCCACACTGACTGGGCACCTGGCGAGGGCGGTGACAAAGCTAGAGGCTAAATGTGGCTAAATTGTTGAGTGGTCGTCGGTAAAATCATTTTTTTGTTGGAAAATTATAATATTTCTAACATTCTGTCATTGATTTGATTGGATTTGAATTGCTCTTTCCTAGCAAACACTTGACATGCAATCTGTGTGTGTGCATGTTCTTTGTGTCTGTGTGTGTGTGTGTGTATGTGTGCTTTGTGTGCGTACGTGTGTCTGTGTGAGCGTTAGTGTGTATGTGTCTGCGTGTGTTGGTGTGCGTGTCTTATCTGTGTCTGTGTATGTGTGTGTGCGAGCATCAGTGTGTATGTGTCTGCGTACGTGTGTGGGTGTCTGTGTGTGTGTACGTGAGTGTGTCTTAGTGTTAGTGTGTATTTGTATGTGTGTGTGTGTGTGTGTGTGTGTGTGTGTGTCTGTGCATCGCGCTCCGTCTGAAGTGGAACAGCTGGCTGTGTTTGGGTGCCCCTCCTTGCTGGAGTTCCCAGGGCTTGTTCTCTGTGCTGTTCATTAATTCATGTCTGCACCGCTGTAATCGGTCTCAGCAGCTGTTCACCAACCAGCCCTCTCCTAATTTGATATGAAACATTTCCTGATTGGGCCACGCAAGGCACAGATCCCGAATTACATCGACACTCGACACAGCTTTGTTTTACAAGTGTGTTTCCGTCCACATATTGACACAGCGTGTGCGGCTGTGATTCCGAGGTTTGTGGGTATTCCAACGAAGCTGTTGACACTTTGGAGGTCCATAGATTCATTAGAGGGTTTTTTCATGGATAATCACTTTATTGCAGCAACGTACCAA
Organism: Melanogrammus aeglefinus; assembly: GCA_900291075.1. Classification (NCBI taxonomy): domain Eukaryota; kingdom Metazoa; phylum Chordata; class Actinopteri; order Gadiformes; family Gadidae; genus Melanogrammus; species Melanogrammus aeglefinus. The sequence goes on along the minus strand of OLKM01001190.1, from coordinate 64,446 downwards.
TTTTAGGCTTTGGGACGCAGTTGCAGAAATTGTAACATCCTTTCAGCGGCGGCGGCGTCGAGTTGTGTTAGTGACACTGTTGTTTTGAGCAATTAGAAGTATTGATATAGTCATAGCTGCTGTTTCCTCCGTGTTGTGACGGCTTTCTATTTGGAAACTACAAAAAGCAATAATCATAGATCGCTGACTGGTTAGTGCTCGCTGCGTGGCGTAAATTGCCTGCATTGTACTCACCACATTGTAAAAGATAGTTTGGGTTCAGCTCAAGGATACTGGAAATGCGGTGCTTAGATGGCAGCTGGTGTCTGAAGCCCACGGTTACGTAGGCGAGACTTCCGGTGCCTTCGCTAGGAGACAGATGTAATAAAGATACGGCATTGATTGCACTGGGAGATCTCTCTCCGTCAGCGGTTAAAGCCCAGGTACATTCGACTTTCCGGCGTAGCTCAACAGGGGTCTATGATAACGTTCCTGATTAGCCACTCCGCTCATTTCATTTTAGCTCTCACTCTGCGCTGTCTGTCGATGTCTCTGCCAACGAGTGCAATATCCTCTCGAGTGAAGTTCAGCCTTAATCCCCCCCCTAATCCACCAGAGTTTCTCATTATCCCGATCGTTTGGACCAATGACGCAGTGGTGAAATGAAAAGGTTAGGCAAACACTGGGCACCACGACGAGACGTAGGACAGTGGTACCATTTTATGGTAAATTGACTGCAGTTATATCTCGCTTCTCTCACAAGTGGCCGCTCAAAGCGCTTTACAATATTGCCTAACACTCACCCATTCATGCACACTTACACACACTGACGGCAGTGTCAGCCATGCAAGGCTGCAGCCTGCTTGTCGGTAGCGTTTAGGGTGAGGTGCCTTTGCTCAGGGACACCTCGACACTCAGTTAGGAGGAGCCGGGGATCGAACTAGCAACCTTATTGTTACCAGCCGACCCGCTCTACCTCCTGAGCCCCATTCCGCCTGGATTTGGACACAGAGTGGTCCAGGTCTAAACAGCGTCCGGCCCACCTTTACAGGTACAGGCCTACCGGTCAGATGATGTTGACACTTGCGTGTGGATGGGTGCGTGTATATGTTAATGGAGAACACTATTGTTCTTCATGACGGCAATTAAGCGGTTACGTTCATTTGGCAGCCTCTCAATGTAATGGATAGCAAAGCATAAATAGCTCCTAATAAGTGCACTCTATCACAGCCTTTTGTCCTGTCTGTTACGCAGCCTCCAGTCTGTGGCAGCGGGAATGGCAAAAAAAAAAAAAGGGTTTTAGCATGAAATCTCATTTGACCAAATCTGAACCTCAGAAATGATGATGAAGACAGAAATAATGTCTTATGATGGCTGATGAACAGAAAGGCACATTACGCATACCAGGCCCAAGATAACCTCCTCAGTTTGCTCCGGTGCAGCAAAGCAGCTAGGCCAGGAGAATTGTATGTATGTATAAAATTATATTTGCACATTTGAGTCTGAGGGCCCTATTTTAACGGTCTGAAATGCACGTGAGAAGCGCCAAGTGCAACAAACCAATGAGAGTGCCAGCTCCCATCCCCTTTAAGAGGCATGAGCGCATTTGAAAACAAGTTGATATTTTCACAGCGCGTCTGCAGTCTCCGATGAGACAGATGCACATGAATTTCAAACTTCAAATGTCTCAGTTTATGGCCAAATAATATGGCCTAATTCACACATGGAATAAGGTTTTCTTTCACAACTTCAGAAATATATATAATACTGAGTCCTCAAATAAAGACACACACACGCGCACCCGCATTCATTCATTCTTTTTAACACTTACTCGTGGTAAAACAAATGTTTTCTCACGATCAAATACTCATCAATCCTAAAAGTTATGGGCATGTACACGATGTATGTGTCAAGAAAATATGTGTTTGCTGTACGGTGTTTGCAGATGCATTGATTTAAAGTACAACTTATTACCGCTGCATCATCTGTTCTTTCCCAAATAATTTAACAAAAATGTGTGGCTGGGTAGATGAGAGAAGCGAAATGTATGCGCAAGGTAAACAAGCAACATTATGCATGCGCCCTTAAAATAGCATCTGAACAACGCGCCACTGACTTTAAACCAGGTATTTCCTGGTTTGTGGCGCAAGTGGTTTCTGAAACTGCAAAATCGCACCAGGGAACATTTGCGCCAGAACACGCTTCCTTCTTTCGCCGAACCGCCCCTTGGGGCGCAAGATCATTCCCTAATTTACCGACGCGTGGAGCAGAAGGGAAAAGTACGCTCTGCGCCAGATGCAAACTAGCAACGACACATGCACCAGTGAGAAAGTCAATTGTGCCGGATGCAAGATAGGGCCCTCAATGTGTTCTGTAGTCTAAACACAGACTCTTAGAGACAGCGTTGCTTGCTTGCCCTTTCCCCTGGTCAGAGGGTAGGTACTGTCCTGGTGTACTGGTCAGAGGGTAGGTACTGTCCTGGTGTACTGGTCAGAGGGTAGGTAGACCTTTTCCCTGGATTTCGCACAGACTCACAACTATAGGATCCAACGACCCCAAAACAGAACACCAGCTATAGGGTCCAACCCCAACACAGAACACCAGCTATAGGGTCCAACCCCAACACAGAACACTAGCTATAGGGTCCAACCCCAACACAGAACACCAGCTATAGGGTCCAACCCCAACACAGAACACCAGCTATAGGGTCCAACCCCAACACAGAACACTAGCTATAGGGTCCAACCCCAACACAGAACACCAGCTATAGGGTCCAACCCCAACACAGAACACCAGCTCATAGGGTCCAACCCCAACACAGAACACTAGCTATAGGGTCCAACCCCAACACAGAACACTAGCTATAGGTTGCGGTGGTACCATTGTGACCATTTATGAATGGGTGAGTTATAGAGCTGTCATATCTTTATCTTGTGGTGAAGTTTAAAATATTCAGTGTGTGTATGTGTGTGTGTGTGTGTGTGTGTGTGTGTGTGTGTGTGTGTGTGTGTGTGTGTGTGTGTGTGTGTGTGTGTGTGTGTGTGTGTGTGTGTGTGTGTGTGTGTGTGTATTTTGGAAGACTGGCAACGCGAGGTATTTGCAGGTTATTTAATGAGGCCTGTGTATCAGCAGGCAGGTGCTGTCAAGGCAACAATCATGTGTGCATATGTATCGTGCACGCCGTCTATTATAGAGTCTGTCTCCTCACAATGAGTTGTACCCACGTTTGTTTACCCGCTCTACCCAAGCTGCTGAGAACAAAAGCTCAAGAGTACTGTGTGTGTGTGTGTGTGTGTGTGTGTGTGTGTGTGTGTGTGTGTGTGTGTGTGTGTGTGTGTGCGTGCGTGCGTGCGTGCGTGCGTGCGTGCGTGCGTGCGTGCGTGCGTGCGTGCGTGCGTGCGTGCGTGCGTGCGTGCGTGCGTGCGTGCGTGCGTGCGTGCGGGCGTGCGTGCGGGCGTGTGCGTGTGTGAATGTGTGATAGTGTTTGTGCTTGAATATGCGGCCACATGTGTGTGCGTTAGAATGTGTGGGCAAATGTTTGTGTGTGTGTGTGTGTGTGTGCGCTTGTGTGTAGAGGAGTTGTCATCCTACCATACCTGTTCGCTGCAGTACATCTCCTCCAGCTAAAACCTAACCCTTTTCCCCCCTAATTTAATTTGACCTTCAGAAAATAATTCAAAACCAATTTGATGTGGCCCTTTCGCTGTCAGTGCAAAAATATATAAATAAATTGCACAATTAATTGTAGGCTGTTGCTCCTTTTCAAGGTCCTTGATGATACTCCTATGGTTGCTGAATCCAAATCGAATTATAGTTCATCATTATCATTTAGTTTCCCTCAAGTATCCTCCCTCACTGATGATTGCTTGTCAATTCACCTTTAAACCCTCAGCTCAGCCCCCTCCATCTCTGGTAGTTCAAACCCAGATTGGATCGCCACGTTTTAAAGTGAAGTCCATTCAGAAATGTGGTTGTTTGCTGAGGCAGAGATCAGGCTGGCCATGGCCACGGTCAGAGCGTCTACCTGCGCTCAGTGATCGATGTGCCACAGGCTCTAACGTGGCTCTCCTCTGCCCCCTGTTGGCCTAGTGTCACACCATGACCGCAAGACAAGCTGCTGAAGCAGATACAGGAACACGTCAAACCTCAGAATTAGACAACAATGAAAACAACATTTTCAATGTTCTTTTTCATGGCACAGACACAGACACACACTCACAAGCACACACACACACACACACACACACACACACACACACACACACACACACACACACACACACCACACACACCACACCCCCCCCCCCCACCCCACACACACACACACACATGCCAAAACACACACACACACACACACCATGCTTCCCCTGTTCCAGACGGTTTAACTAGTGTCGTTATTAAAATAGTAAACCACGTTGGCCCTCAAAGCGATCCCTGGGTGTGAGACAGCTCATTAGGGCAATGTGAGCCGTCCAGGGGAGGGTACGACAGCTCCATATATGCTGCGTGAGCGCCGCCACCACACCCCCCCACCACCACCACCACCACCCCCCACTAACACCACCCCCCAACGCCCCCACCCCCCAGGGGTGATTAAAAACACTGGTGGCTAGTGGCTTTCTGCTGCGTTGCAGAAGCCACAGAACAACAGTATACAATAATAATTAGCTTAAGGACAGATCGTCTCTTTGGTGTTTTATAGAGCGACCGTGTGTTGTGGCAGCCCCATGTAATATTAACTCGACCGCGCCTGGTATGGCTCTGGATGGGGAGTGTAGCTTACATTCATTAGGACTGAGTGGCGTTGTGTGACACAAGGCATGATGGTTAAAAAAAAAAAACGCCCCAGGAACAAAGGGTTCTTTTATTAACACATAAAAATAAATATAATAAGTTGTGACGCGCCACACTTTAATGATGCCAAAGTTGCTTTCGTTCACATGTTGTGTTCCTCGTTGTCTCGTTTTTTTTTTAGACATTTTTTAACTTTGTGCAGACGTTTATCCGCCGTTAAACTTTGCGTTGGCCTGCTGCTGCTGCTGTGTGCTGTACTGCGTATAACATGAATCATAGGGGCCTGGTTAAGGCAGACAGGGGGCTCCCCGGACGGTGTGGTTTACCTGCCTGGTGCAGCGCTGAGCATAACTCACACCGTGTCCAAGTTAACCATGAATAATGGACCTGTGTTTGCGTAGTGACGGGGACCCTAATGGGGACTGTATATCAGGCACGGAGGCCTGTTTTAAGAGTTGTATCAGTACAGATGCTGTCCGGTCCGCAAATGAGCTCTATCTTGATCGCAGCTGTATACAGACGTGCTGCACAAGTGGATACACAATGTGGTTTGTGATATATTGATTCCGGCCACCTTTTGGGCGTTCATACAAATGTATAAGGTACTAACGGAAGATTTTAGAGGTTTGGGTACCCCCCAAAAAATTGACACCAATTTTATTCTTTTTTGTTTCTGCAATTATTTTGGCAGACATTGCAGTTAGTTCGGATACAAACTTGCTCATCAATTCCGATTGGTCGTCTGCGGACAGTGGGCGGCCATTACCCTTCTACCGGGAATCCACCCGCCCAGCCCACCACTTATGAAGCAAGTTCCTCCTGACAACCGGGTTTCTTCCAGGTGGTGGGTAAGTCCATCTATGTTGCTGTCC